>OW203761.1:26844529-26933097 GCA_934045905.1 Leuctra nigra | reverse complement strand
TGCCAGTCCTCACTCGCGAACAAGAGAATGTTACGAGGAATACCGCAGAAACGCGGCAACGCTGTGCGCTGAGCTTTACAAAATGGCGGTCGGGCATTTTGAACTTGCAAATCAGACTAAGCTGCAGCGGTTACAAGCTTACTTTGTTTGCAAATAAGATTTCAAAAGTAAACATTTGCAAAATATCTTACGGACAATACTATGGAGTATCATTATTTTCCAGTAGATTTTAACTTAAAATCATCTTGCAATTTATTTTCTGCGCCCGAAAGTATAGTGTAGGGATTTGTATTCTCCAACAAGGTCTTTCGAAGCAACTTGCGTCAACAAAACTTGATGTTCTGCGGTGTTCGTCGAGATTGTCGGACGCAGAATAAATCCTCTGAGCTTTAGATGACGCCATTAAAAAGACGCGTGTCTATTATACTCGACAGATCAGAATAGGCTTCTTCACAATGACACTCATGCATGGGGCATAAATCGAGATGGGCTTCCAGAGCAGAGTAGGACACAATTTAAATTTTGATGAAAATCTTTTGGGAACATAATACTCTTTTTAAAAGGCTGTCTCGAAAATAATACTCAAAATACCAACAATAGTAGGATTCAGTACAGAAGCTTGGTTTGAGAATACAACAAAACAAACCTTAAATCCCAATAATCCAGAAGATGATTTAAATCTGTTAAAACAGCAGATACTAGAGGCTTCCGTTGACATTCATTAAACTGTCCAATATTGTCTCAACACCATTTCCAAAAACGAGGAGCTTTTACTAAAGCTTGTTTAAGCCGTTAAACGAACTTTCCACGTTCTATTTGATGCCGGCTACTAAATAAGTAAAGCGACTGTTTGAATACATCCCATGGAAGACTGCAGTAGTGTGCAACTCGCACGGTTTAAGTCCAACATGCAGGGCTATAGCTCTCCTCCAACACTCTCCAGGGCTGAACCTATTAAAATGGAAATTCGGCTTGTGAAGGGGTTTTGATATCACAAGGGGTTGCAAGGATGGAGGTATGTTTGTATAAGACCATTGCCTGAAGCTGACATCCCCCTGGTAGTCGAGGGCCAAGTGAAACCGGCATTGTCATACCGATGTGTGCCCAATTTCTTATAAATTATGGAAGAAACTGAAAGTAGCTGGAAAATTCATATAATCTGCTTACGGTGTGTTTGTTTGGAGATGATTCGGGGCTCCCAAAAGGTTTGTTTTACTTTCTTTAACCCGTAGGGAATAAGGTTAGGTTCGTAGACAAATGGAAACTGTAACAGCTTTAAAAATACAAGCCTATATTTCATTTTGTGAGACAGTAAGAAATAGGTGCTTAGGAAGAATTGATGCTGAAGTTATTGTCAATATTGGATGAGTATTTCTCATAAAACGTCTCAACAAGAGAGACGATAGCAAGATGGAGAAAGAGAGTAAATCAATCCCTGATGCAATTAGTGGAATTGAGTTTTGAGACAGTGTGGTTTTCTCTCGCACTCTAGATTGACTGTCAAAGGAAATAAATATAACACCGATATTGATTTGTGGAACCAATCATCATGATTGTATCGCCACATGCGGCGTGTTTATTTCCGCCGAGGAAATGTAATTTCCTACCCGCGTCTCTTCGACTCCTCCACCGGTTGATCCAGCGTCACCTTCAGTCCACGAGATTAACTATAACTTGTCAAAGCCACGTGATTGCATTCAGTTGCATCGTCTTTCAAAGACTTCCATCTTGAAGACGACGCTGATGTCTGGACTTTAACTGAACGTATGAGGTCAATTCAAAGATGCTGGAGAAGAGATGGAGTTTATTGAGAGAGCTTGTGAGTGAGAGAGCAATATTGCTCTCTCTGTGAGCAATATCTGGTTGTCAGTCATTGTTGTCAGTGATGTTCCTGAACAAAAGTGAACCGTTTTTATGAAACAAATGGGATTTAGTAATCTAGGAATATAATGTAAATAGTAAAATTAAATAACTCTGCAACATTCAGTATTATATTTTCCATTGCAACTTATCATAGTTATGTGTATTTATTTATTTGAGCAATTTTAAAAATATGCAAACAAAAATTTTGACGACAAACTCAAATTTAATCAACTAGTAAAATACCGTGCGTAGCTTTAGGTAACATTAAATAATTTTGCTAAACATTAAATGTTTCTATTTACCATTGCAATATAACGCGTTGTGTACATTGTGTAAATATACTAATTATGCAGTGCGTTCATTTATATAGAATACATTTAATATGAATCCATCCACAACGAATGAGAATTCTCAGGGATTTCCATTGTTAATGTGGCTGCATGCTACGGTCAGAGGATATGTTGCCAAACCCCCGATTTATATATCAAAAAGGTGACTAATTAAGAAACTGTCAGATGAAAACCAGAAAATTAATTTCCATTTAGAATGGTAATCTCAATTATTATGCTAATTACGAATAGTCTGCGTTTTATCTTCATGGTCTCTCCTCTTGCTCTTGCGATTGGCAACGTAGTAACAAAAGTGCACAGAGATTTAATTACTCGGCGTGTTGATTTATTCAGAGCAATCACATCGGAGTGCTCTTCCGTATGCTTCGATGTGCACTCTGCTACATTCATTGGAGAATAGCTTTCAGGAGTCCATAGATTATTCATTACAGGTACGTAAAGTTGATAACAAAAATATATAAATTGATGGAACAAAAGATCGTTCGGTTTACTGTGAACCCGGATAAATGCTCCGTGTTGCATTTTTTTTATTGTCATTGAGTTCTGTTCGATCGTCGAGACGGGTCGTTGTGTTTGTGTTTTATGGTTCATCATTTTATGCGAGCGACGTTTCACCTGACTGCTGAACTTTGGCTCTCGAGTTTGTAAATATTGTACTTGATTGCATTTCCTCAAAACAAACGATTAATTAGTACGGAGATTGTTTATTTTCAATTCCTTCTGTTTGTATACACTTTTTACAATTCCATTTGGCTGATTGTTTGTTTTAAATATGGAACCGAAAGGAACCTGCAGAGCTACCAAGAACGAAATGTATACCAGATAAAGCTCATTGTGCTCAGTGACAAAAAGTAACTTTAAGGTTCTTATAAAATCTTTTTGGGACAAATAATTAACCTCAATTATAATGTCAACTCTTAGTGAAAAGAATAATCACCACTTTTAATGTAAGTTAAAATAAATTACGTTTTCTAAGCACTCACCACCATTTCACTGATGAGTCTCCCAGGACCTTTAATTCTTTCGTTTAATGTTGATTTACGTCGCAATTCAAATGATTACATCTACTAAAATGTAAACGAAAAATCTGACTCGAGAAAGAAGTGATTGTGTAGTTCGAATTCAATTTGCACAGTTAAATATTAAGCTTTATTGGGGGGGGGGGGGGGGGGGGGGGGGGATACCGGCTTTGACAACGAGGTAAAGAAATTCTGTAACAATTGTACCTCTATTAAAACTTTACTCAATACCTTGTAATGCTTTGATCATTAACGACAGCAGAGATGACTCTCTTGTTGTCAGTTTTAACTTTAATAAGCTGTTGAAAACGACTTTGTTCTATGCTTTATGTTATTTTCACGTATTATATGTCTAAGCCCAATTGCGGTCTGTTCCTCCAGCCTTAAATAAAACTACATGACACGTATTGCACAATCCAAACTAAAAGTTCATTCATGTTCCAACTCCAGAGAATTTTTCTTATGTCTTCAGTCAACTTCTCTTTTTGCGAAACCTATAATTTCGGTAAAGAAGTTCAAAACTACAATGACAAACAATAATTTTGTTAAACTTAGTTATCGGTTTTGTACAAAAAGTTCATAAAGTGAGGTAAGGCAATCAAACCGATCGCATACTACGTGCATTACATGAAACGCTTTCATTTCCAATTGTCTGCATTTTCTTTATCTTGAAGATAAAACTATTCTCGAGCTATGTATAATTCTGTAACTTTCCCCGGTAGGAGAGAAGATAGGAAGCAGTAAAGTTCGCAGTTTCCGCCAGTGGAGCTATGATGACTAGGAGTAGGAGTGAAACATGTTTAATGTAAATGACTTGTGTTCTTGTTTTGTTACAGATGCCTGTTGTGCTGTGCGCACTCCAACTGTTGCTGATTATTTCTGTCGGAGCTGTCAACCCTGGTAAGAACACTTTTATTTTTACAAAAGAAAACACGTTTTATTTAGTTAAAGTTAGTGAAGTATATTTTTTAATTAACTTCAAAGTAAGTCACAATTAATTTCGTACTGCATTGCTTTCCTGAAGTTTACATTTCTTGTCTTCCCAAGTATCACCCGGAGCATGAAACTTTTCTCGGTTAAAACGGGTTTGAACTGATTAACAAATTATAACTTTGTCAAAGGCTTTATTTTTGACGTCAATGCTTCCAACTCACGTGCAATGTATTATATTAGCCCTATTATGTGAATAATTAATTTAGGTAATATAATTAATTACCCAGTCAATAGACGGCTGAAATGGACACAGAATTTCACAATGCTGACATTTGATTACCTCGGTATGCATATTATATTGTTTGGCATATGGCGCATCCTGGTTATTTACGACACAATTAACTCGGTAACTCTGACACATCACTGAGCGGGTCAGTCATTTGTGTCGCGGAATTACACGCATTGCGCATGTCCATGGAATAAGAGATTTGGTAATGGTGTCTTCATTAAAAGAGAGAGTCACGAAGAGAAGCATGTCTGTCATGCTCAGATTGATAAATTAATTGCATAACTACATTTAAACATAATCTATTTTAAACTATTGTGATTAAATATTACTCATTTGAGAGAGTTGTTTTCCTCGATGTTCCAAACTACAGTAGCTTATTCTTCATAATATAATGGGAAATTGGACAAATTTAAGCTCATTATCAATGATTTTTCCACACATCTGATCCGTGCGATCTGATGTTTTTAACAGTAACAAACAACGCGTTTTCCAACGCAAATCTTTTAAACGCAATTCACTACAATTCGTTTGCTATTTCCAGTACGAGTAATTCAGTTTCTCTCTCAACTTGAATCACCCACGCCGATTGAAACTGAACGTTGAAGCTCCAATCAAAGGTCAGGAACTCTGCGAATTCAAAACTTTGTTCTCGAGAAAATCGAACATTCGGAAGTTCCAATTTTTCCCGCCACCTGATTCGTTTTACTTGGCAATAAAACACACACACACAGATTTGCGCCCTACCATCGTTTTAACCCCGTGACCGATCACAGCGCCTCTTGCGTGAGACCTCGATGCTCTTCCACCAGGGGCCGGAGGTTCGAAACGAGAAGTATAGTTATGTTATCTACATCTCCCTTTTGTTTTCTCGTAAATCTGTCCCCGGCCCTCCCCCTCACCCCTCCCGGTGGCTAACGGCGTTATCCGCACCAACGAGCGTTTGATAAAACAAAAGAGAAATAATGTATGATATCTCTTTTTGCACACAACTTTGAGAAACTCGTTCGGCATTCACCGGTACGATATTAATTTCATTACTAGTAGAACATTTGTGTTCCTTGTCGCTCATTTTCTACAAATCCGAAAATATATCGCTTTTATCCTGGACGAAAACCTAACCGTTGATTAAAATAATTCCGGCATTCCACTCCCAATTGAAACAAAAGGTAAAATTACGTTTAATTACAGCGTAGGTTTAAGACCCATACTTTATCCAGCCGACCCAAATGCAAGTGTTCCTGGCATAAGACTTAGAGTAAGCTCGATGGATTATGTCCAGTGTTGCGTGGCATAATTTAATTCTGGAGACCAATCAGCAACAAGCTTGTCCGTGCCAGTAGACTTTAATTTAATCGCCTGTGCCATGTTACCCCTTGTGGGCATAAAGAAAAGTTCTTAATTAAAGGTGATACCGTACCAGTTATTGATTCATCCTCGAGTAGGGAGCAAAGTTAAATCGCGGTATGAATATTGACAGCATGGAGCATGGTGCGTATATTGATCAGTACAGAGCACGGATAGCCACACGTGCTGAGTGTGTTATCTTGATTAGCCAATCAGAGCCTAATGAGAACCTCACTGTGCCAGCCACTAATTACGAGACACGTAACAAACAGATATAGTGTTCGTAGCTCTAAGGCTTGGGAGTTAAATAAAGGTGGATGGCAAGAAAGCAAGGGATTATTTTTCTATTTAAATGTCAGAAAACGAAGTTAATATAATTGGATGTTAAGTTGCTCATTCTACAGAGTTTGTAGATATTATGAACATTACAGACTATTCTGATTAAATGCTATATTAATTAATATATCAAGTTAGAAAGTTGTATAATTTATGATCTTCATCCAGTTTGTTTTCTGCAAAGCACATCTCTTCCAAGGCAATTATATAACGATCAGTCAAACCTTTTTGCTAAAGAAGAAAAACGTGTCTTTAACTTTTGAAAACTGAAAAGAAGTTTCAAGAAGTTCTGTCTAGTACCTTTAGGTCGTTAAAGATTATTTTGGGGAATTTTTGAATCTTGGAAAATATTTATTTCCCTCAACTTTTTAATAAAAATTGTCGAGAAAAGTGCGCAACGCGCCAGTGGTGGTGGTGAAAGTTTCGGAGGAAATTAAAGGGATCAATCAAGTTTCGGTGCGTGGATATTTATTTGCTGCACGACATTGATCATCTCATCTCATCTCATCCGACTGTCTCTCGCTCGCGCTGCGGTGTCAAGGGGGGGGGGGCTCAATCATTATTATTTCGTAAAACACATTATGAGGGTTCGACTGGTGATATATTGTGCGCCGATGACGGTTAGAACACAATCCAATTCCAGTGATGGATCGTCGCGGTTACATAGCATGAATGCCAATTATTCGATGTAAAAAATATGAGTTATAACAAGAGCAAAACTTCATTTAAAAACCTCTGAATTTGAACGAATTGTGATGCGATGATGAACTATACGAATTATTTCAATTTTTTAGTCAATCTGAAAATAGAAATCCTACCTTCTGTTATTTTAATAAAAATTGTTATTCTGAATGTTACACCTACACGAAGTGTATTTATACAAAAATTTCGTGCTTCTAATCTATAAAAGGTCATTCTAATTTATATTTTCTATTCAATTAGTTGCCTGGATAATTGCACGAGACGTGGGCAAATATTAGACTATGATGGATTATGTGAAAGTATTAATCTCATTTCACGAAGCCGAATTGAAAAACGTCTAGATTATTATTCTAGGACGAAACTTAAGATTATGTCTAAAAGCTATATGAAGAATGAAAGGGCCGGGAAGGGCAGGGCAGAGTGTATTCAAAGTTCAGGTGTGATAAATGGTCTCGCCATAATGAGACATATACCACCGTTCGATTCTTCTGCCTTCTCACTGTTTAATGTGCTCTTTACGATCCACGGCAATTAATCACAATTTCATTCATAGTCGGTTATGAAATAAATCATGGACGCCATGGTTCTTTTGTTCGCCGGCAGATCGCACCCTGGTAGCGTATCGCTCTACATGATACTAGAAGCAATGGAAGACTAATTGATAGAATTACCTCGCCGTTAGTCGAGCTAGAACACCTTGGCAATTGCTGAATAAAGTATGCATCAATACTATTTCATTTGTTTGAATTAGTCATGGTAAAGTGGAATCGAAACTTTCGAAAGCACAGCAGACTCTATGTAATTTATGTTGAATAAATAATGCGAATAAATAACTAAACAACTTTAGGTTGACACGTACTTTTTTCTGATGTCAGGAGTCAAGAGATTGGAGTTATTAAATCGTAGTACAGGAGCGTTCCTATAACAGAAAACATGAAATTAGTTGTAAGTTTTCGATTCCAAACCTCTAAACTTTGAAAACGCTTGGAGTAACGCGTTGATGAGCGAGCACCGAAACGCGCAACATCTCCATATGGAATTTCGTAACGCACAGAAAACATAAAATGAAATACGAATTACGATCCACTCAATCAATATAAAAGTACCGAATTTTAATTAAAACTAAGAATAGCCATATACACAGCCATCAAGAAAATCGGATCTATGCTGCACTGGAAATCCCGTTTCGATATGATCTCTTCTGACATTCTATTTCAAAACAGTTAAAAATGTCAAAAAGTACATAATATATTCTCTAAGGCTGAAAACTTGTAAAATAAGAGAAAATGGTGGTCTTAATGTCTATGCAAAATTTGAACTTCATCGGAACATTTTGATTTTCGACCGATCGAGAGATATTTTTTAAAATTTTAATCAAAAGATAGTAGGATTTTTCTGAAACTTTGTAATAGTTTGAAATAAAATGTTGATCTGAATTACATTGCAATGGTTCAAATTGACTTAATCAACGAATCAGAAGACATTTGTTTTAAAATTTGAACCAATCAGAGGGCAGCTCTAAAAAACAATCCCAAACTAAGTTAGATTGATATTAGTATGTGTGCAAAATTTAAGCTCGATCGGAAAAACAGTGTGGCCTGTGGCGTCTGGAAAAAAACAAAAAAAAACAGAGAAAGTGTCCCAAAAAGCCTAATGGAGCGCTCGCTACGCTCGCACAACTAGGTACACGCTTGCTCTGTGCAACGTGCTGACAAGCGAGCACCGGCATGTGCAACACAGCATACCGACATTTTGTCAGACTGAAACATCTTTCAGTTGCACAATTTTAATTAATTAACAACTGTAGTGAAGATCACAGCTTCTCGGGATACAGCAGAGATTCTTTCTTTCTTAGAAACAAGAAAATTAACAATTTGCAAATTAGTTGTATTTGCAAACTGTGGCTTCTATTATGTAAACATGTATATTTTGTAGCAAGGAACAGGAACCTACCTAAAACATTTCCCTTTCTAATATCCGTAAAACGTTCAATTTTCATCTCAAAGGAAATATTGACTATGCATTTGCAAAATACTTCCATGAGTACTTCTTTACTTTCGCAAACGTCTATTTGTGTAAAAATAAGAACACGGTATGAAATATGAAAGATCATTGGTATTCCACGGAACTCCAAAATGTCTCAGGTAGATGCTAGATGTTGAGAAATGTTTCTCATCTTCCGACATCGGCAGATATCGCTTATGTGAATTACAAAAATAAATTCCAATGCGAAATCCTCTTTGAAATTGTATCGACCTTGGACGCATGGGACATTCCCTTTGATTCTCCGCTTCTATCGAGTTTTGGTTGTTTGATTTGCAAACTGTTCTTCTGTATGATAACGACGTTAGTTAAAAGAAGATGCGGGCTTCTACAGAACGCCTGAAATAAGGAAAGTTGAATTTCGAAAAAGAATCTAGGGAACGAGAAAGAAATAGTTGAGAACGATTATTTACTCTCTGACTTAAATTAGAGCAAATAACTCTTTTTGAAGAGATAAAATCCTATTTTTTTCTCTCAATAAAGAGAAATACCTATTTCAACGAATCCAGGAAGGCTTTACCGATAACTGTTAGTGACAGATCAAAGCCTTGTGACTGGTATTTTATGTGTGAAAACATTTTCCTAATGGTGATGGTAACTTATCCGCCTTCTCTTACTTCTCTGAGAGTTTCAGGAGGTAACATTGTTAAGTTTGACAGAGAATTTCTTTTGTGGTGACAGCCATTTTGTAATATATGAAGGACCCGTCGACAGTTCCATAAGAGACCGGAAGTTTTTCTCGCAGAGACTGCAAGTGCAGTGCATACTTCACACCGTTCCACTTGGAGTGTGTCTGTCATTTATCTACCGACCTGTCATTACAAAATGGATATTACGAAGTCACAGGAAGGTTTGCCAACGTCACCGCTCTGAATTTCACGTATTTCATATAGATGTTCAGTCATCCGCATATAGCAAATAATTACTGGATTGTTGTTGCTATTCATGAGATTAATGTTGCTATTTAAATTTATAATCATTCAAATAAATAATTCAAACAATGCGAGCGTATAAATTCCCCATCAATTAACACGGCAGTATAAAATAGTCAGCCATTTCATGGAAATGTCAGAGGGCAGGAATGTACGATTGCTTCCATTCCAAGATTCTCATTCCTTCGCTTTTTAGTTTTTACTAATGTAAAAACTAATTACGCGAGCGTTACAATGGTACACATCTTAAGGCGCTTCTTCATTTTGATTTCTTTTAATTTTGTGCTTGTACCGCCCAGGTCACACCGATCAACCTGAAGTAGTGAATACAATGTCATTATACCTGCAGACTCTTGTATTATGAATAGTTTTGGAGTCACATCTTTGATTGGTGGAAAAGTGCGTGAACCGTTTGTCAAATCAACAATAAATTTTGTATCGTCGTCGAAACCAACATTTTTTAATATTGTTTTGTTGTCAAAATTGATCTCTCAGTAAACGGAAAGCACCTAGCTCACTTGCAAATGATCGCATTTTGTTTTCACCAGAGTGTATGGATGTTACTATATAATTTGCAATGAAAGCAGACAACAATGCAATAGTAATTCCATTTTGTGAAACTCGTTTGGAGATGTTGTATATCGGTGCTCGCTCATCAACGCGCATCACTCACGCTCATCAACAGATGATTAAATGAAACAACTTGATACGTTTTTATAACGTTATTTTACGGAATGCACTCGGTAATATTGAATTGTATTAATCTGAATTTCTTTGTTGATTTATACTTTATCATTTATTTCATTCCGTTTCTCGAATATATTGCAGCGTCATCCCACCGATATCATGGAACAATATTGTATTGTATCACTCACATTATAATTGTAAGGTATTTCGTATTTAATAAAACACTCGCAACATTCTTTGAAACGACTCCGGTATCGCAAAAAAATTATTAAAAATATAAATCCACACAATATTGCGAAGGTGTTTCTATCTTCTTCATCGGGTACACACTGACGTGAAAACCACCTCGACCGCCTACCCCAGATAAACAGCTGATGTAAACAACAAAACCGCCAGCTCAATCCCAACACAGATAGCAGCTAACAACCGGCTAATAAACACACCGTGACATGGGAACATAGAAACGCAAGAAAACTTTGAGGTCGTCGAGGTGGTTTTCACGTCAGTGTTCACGTCGCCTGGTTTTGTGGAGAGCAAACGCCATAGAAGAATTGGCGCCACGTCACAATTTAACAAATCAGCCATTTTGAACAAAGATGGTCGACTTTAGAGTTGTTTGGTTCTGTCACAGTGTTATTGTAAGCTGGTTGTGAGCAGTTGTTACTGTCAAGAGTGAAAAAGATTTTCCAATCATCGTAAGTATAGTAGTAAAGTTCCGAAATAAGAAGTCAATGATTATTGTTATGATTGTGAAATTATAATACATAAAAACACTTATAAACAAGATTCTATAACAAGCTAACCTAACCTAAAAGAGCTGAGCTGTACTTATACTGCCTTCTTACTTCTCGAATGTGTAGCACTGTCATATTGAAGGAGGCAGTGCTTACTGTGAAATTGCGGACGGTAGTTCATTATTTTTACAATCATCCAGGGAGTTTGATCCACCTCATTGACCTGATAAGGAAGATAGCACAAGATTCCGAATTCGATATATTCGGTATTCGAAATATTGGGTGGATTTTATTTTAATTTATTTTTTATTTTTTTACGATATCGCGAGTCGTTTCAAAGATTGATGTGTTTATTTTGTTAATCGTTTACCCGGTATAATATCTTCTTCTCTTTTGTAATTATTTCGTATTTGTTTTGATATTTTATCCAAAGTTGTGTAAGAATAAAATATATATGGAATTTTTAATAAATGAAGTACCAAAATATTGCAATAATGGTTCGTTTCTAGGATAACATTTGCGAAGTCATTATCCAATATCATGGAACAATATTGTAATTAAACTTATATGATCAACTAACTTTAATTTGATTCTTTATTTGAGTTTATTTTATTTATTTGCTCAAAAATCAGGTCGAAAAATACTGCATTCTACAATGAATTTAGTGGGAAAACACTATTCCTTCATTTGACTTTCTGCGCGTCGTTTCTGGCGCATAGTAATTTAATTCTCTAAACTGTGTGATTCGCTCGATTATTTTGTTAACCGCGGTTTAAGTTTCGGCGTCGTGATTAAGATACGATTAAAGTGGTTGAATGAGCCTTGCATGTCGACGTCACAGCGACACGCACGCACAATCCGTCGCAGGAACCCAGGAAGCCGTGATCGATAAATACCGAACCCCAAAGTCCATTCCATTCTTCAGCAGCACATTCCAATAATTGCGATCTCACGAATAGGATTTCTGTAGCGACTTTCGCCGCACAAGTATTGTAAGTATATCTGCTGTCTCAGCAATATCGACAGAGAACAAGGTGGAATTGCAAACCTTTTGTTTTGTGGAGAGGATTTTCTCAAACTAGAACTATCTTTGATATTTGCCTGCGCGTAAAGAACGAAGCTACTTCAAAAACAAAGCGATAAGCAAACAACTTTCAAAGTCGGATTCACGTCAAAGTTCAATATTTTTAATAGCTTCAGCACGAAACAAACTAAATGAACTTCACTTCGTGGAAATAGAAGATCTCTTATCCCTGAGAAGTATCATTTTAAATGAAGAGGGAGATGAAAGAGCCTGTTGGGAATACTCGAAGTTAATGGAATAAGGGCTCGTTTCCTGTTCGACTCTTTGAGGTTGCAGCCAATGGAACAATCCAAGCGAATGTAACGGGGCTAATGAGGGAATCATGGCGTTGCTGACAATACTCGTCGTCAAAAATATGACTCACTAACAATGATGCATTTTCATTTCCGACGAAACAATAGCTCGGCGTAACAAACTGAAACGCAAAACGTCCATAGTTTATTAAAAAAGATAATTACAATTATTACAATTATTTTTGAACTATGAGTGAAATTATTTTACAAATCGTGAGCACTGCAAAGTTATTAATCTACGTACTTCGCAATCTAGCTTGAGACATAAATATGCGAGAAAATACATCCATATTTTCTTATTTTCCATTGTCCACCACTCATAAAGTTATGTAGTTCAACTCATATAGATAGTTTGTTTTGTTTTCGTCCAAGTGAACATAGTGGCATTTCTACAAAGACCATTTACAATGTACACTAATTTCCACTATACAGAGCAAATGTATGAGTTATTATTTACTTACAACATAAACAGAGAAGCGTGTGTTGGTGTACCGTTGCGGTATGTTGAGGTAACTAATCACATAGCACGTAACTAGTGGTTGAAAACGCGACCTCTGTACGTAGTTGAACAAATTGAATCATTCTCTTCTTCAATTGCGTGGGGTTTTCTGTCTTCTTTTCATAGTGCATTAGTCCCGGTGGCTGGTGGAAGGTGGCGTTAACAATGGTGTCTGTAAACATGGCCGACAGCTCGCAGATGATTTATAGCACTTTTCTAATTGTACTCACTCCGTCCGCGAAGCGACTGAATATTTAGAACTTGTTTTCGCAATGGAATTTCTCATTCCAAAGGCCGTGAAAGACGAAGCTAAATACGTGATAGCCATAGAAAATGGCCAGCCTTCAGGACATTACGTGATTTATTAGGAAATAACTTCATCAACTTAAAAATGGCATTCATATCTCTTTACTATACATAAAATCCCACAAAACATTTCATTTTGGTTTAGTCTTTCTTCTTGCTTTCTAAGCCAGCTTTTGTGAATCGAGGGGTTTGCATTTTCAACTCATTCATACATCCTTTGTATTTGCTATAAAGCTTTGTCCCATGCGTTGAAATATTAATAACTTGGCTAGAGAATATTTTATCGAGGTGACGGCAGTTTTTGACATTCCCTTTGATGGCACGTTGAAAATACTTGCCTTTTCGACCTCGTTCCTCTTACTTCATGTGGGCAAATGGCTCGGTTCTGAGGACTAATACTGGATTGAGTGAATGCCGTTAGGCAGGCTGCCAGCGACGTCGGCGGCAAGGAGAGGCGTCGCGCAGCGTCGCTTCTAGGGCTCCCAGGGGCGCGGTCAGTTGTCCACATTGCTCGGCGTATGATGCGAGTGTCAATAAATCACAAACAATTTGCTCGTCTGCCTGCCAGCGGGTCAAGCCATGTCAATAGCATTTTATAGGAAAAATAGCAATTATTTTGAAGACAACTTAAATTGTAAAAATCTTGTGCAGCTTACATAGAAGTTCAATACATCGGGTGTTAAAAATTACGACGAATCCACGAACTACGTGCAAGTAGAGCACGTGACGTGGAAATTTGTGTCAAACATTTGCAGGTAAGACACGACTCCTGTAATCCGGCCCGCATTAATGTTCGAGTGCAGACCACTGTTATATATTAAGTGGTGGAGACTGGAGACTAGCCATGTGAGCAGAAGGATTAGATTTTCTATAGAGATTGCTGGGAAAACAGTGAAATATAGATGAGTTAGCAGATACCAGACGGAAGTATATCACCAGAATATGCGGCTTCGTACTTCTAAATCCTCTAGAGTGCTGCGAGCAAAAACACGAGTACTTCTTGGGCTGCATTAGTTCATTAAAACTAGTGCTAGTATTTTTTCAATGACACATTTTATAAAAGTTTAAGTAATTAACTCTGTGAAGCACTGTTTAAACATGATCGTTACAGCTGTAATTACATTTTGTAGACTGCAAAAAAGAACTATCTATGCACGTTCTGTGTCGACATATTATTACAATCATCTCGACAAGCAAAGTCAAACGAACGTGTAAACCAATCAGGGAAAAGCTTCTCTCGCTTTGACGAAGCATTATTCGCCACGGACATGCATATTTACACCTACTAAAATATACGTTATTCCATAATATAGTTATTTGAGACTTTAATAGGTATACTTGAGTTCCTTCACTACTGCATACTAATCTGTTGATACTTTCATTCGAGGTTAACTTTTGTGTTATTGATATTTGGGGGGGGGGGGGGGCAAGGTATTGTTTTAAGCGATTATTTTTGCTGTTGTTTCCCTGTCCATAATGTCGCTTAAGTAAAGTAGTAGGTAGGTTTGTTCATCGGCCTGCTCAGAATTTCTCCAAGCTCTCCAAGCAGCTTGGAACAGGTGATTGTGTCCGTCGGCCTATAGAGGAAGTAGGGATGTTGCAAGTTGGCACAACTTGGAGTTCAGAGCTGTTCCGACATTTTTACAATGCTTGACCACGTTAGAATAAATTTAGAAAAGTTCTTCAAAATTGCCAACGTAGTCCCGTTTGCCGGTACAAACCGTGTTGTGGAGAATGTAAAAACGTTTGCGTCTGGACTAACTGAGCAGCTAATCGATTCGATTATTGCGTCAGTGAATAAACAACGAGTTAAACATGTCATCTGCAGGATGTTTCTAACAAACATGCGCTACAGAACATTTGCAATTGTTATTTGTTTTATTGAAGTGCTGACTCCACTCTGTGGTTTAGTTTTATTTGTCGCATTCACTCGCCATGTTACAATGACCAAACAGAAGAGTCATATTATTTACAATTATTATTCGTATGCTAATTAACTATGTTTATTAATTAATTTTCGTGATCAAATGTTTCACTGAATTCCCTAATTTAGGTGGAATTGAGAGCGTGTCAAAACGAACTGCCTGCAGACATGGATGATAATAATTCTACTAATAGTTTAAATTGTTTGCAAACTGTGTTCAAATGAAACGACTTGTCAACAACGGATGTGATACAGATTGTGATTTACGTTTGTTTTTGCGTCAATCGGTTGGTGACAAAATGAAAAGTAATTTGGATCACCAAAGCCTCGACTCAACCAATTTGAACGAACAAATTGAAGTGAGTAATTAAATAGTGTATTCTGACGATATTGCTTTGTGATGCGTGTTTTGAATATCAGTCATTCGTTCAGAGTCCTTTAAGAACTCTTAACTTTATTTGAGATAACTTGAAATCAAAGCGTGATTTGTAATAAAATATTACTACGTTGGCTACCAAATAAACTGTGATGGATAGAGCTCTTTGCTGTTTGTTTTTTTGCTAAGAAATACTGAAATCAATGCTTCTTACTTTTATTAAATTATTCCCCTATCCCTTACATTAAAACCATGGACTAATCATTAACAATTAAATTGTTTTTGTTTTTCGTATAAATCGGATCAATTCGAATGGAAATTTAATTCTAGAATTGGGGCAGCTGAATTACACGATTCAAGTTTCCTTGGATTCAACCCTTTCAAGGGGCTTGAATTAAAGACTTGGACCGTCTAAATGAAAATATTGAAGCATTTACCACGTTTCCAAGTCTTGAATTCAAGACATCTCTTCAGCCTTTTCAATTAGAAAATGTCCTATTTTCCTTCAAATCTTGAAATACTTCAACCAATTGTTAATTTCACCACAACTTCAATCAACAATAAACATTAAATCGTCTAAATTCTCTTTCAAGTTTCCTTGAAATCAAGGGCTGAATTCAACCCCTTCAAGGAAACTTGAACCGTGTAATTCAGGCTTCACGACAATAAAACGAAGCAATATGAACATAATCGTTCTCCTTCTTTTTAATTAAACTTGTGTTGATTTTTCTGAAGTACGCTTTGAATAAAATACATGCTTGCTATTTCGAGTGCATACATTATTTATAAATTATCTATACGAACTGGCGTTCAAAAATTCAATTTAAAAGAGTATCCATTCATAGAATATACATGCAGAGACCTTTATTACAGCAGTGTACACTGGGCAGGTATACCTATACACGTAGCAGGGAAATAAGTATCCCGTACTGTTTGTTATTTATATCCAATTTTCTTGGGTTTGAAGAAGTTGCAAGCCCTGGAGCGACCATAGAATTATTTAACACCTCAGTTACGTATACTATGTAAAATGCCCTTTGCTTGACCTCGGTTTCCGGATCCAGCACCATCTATGCAGTCTCGGTGTGCTTTTTCTTGTTTTTTTGAAGCAAAGGTAAAGAATTTCGCCGCACCATTTGCTATCTGACGTATGCCCCATGTGTGTTAAATAAAAACAGGTCGGAGTTCCATTATTCAGGTTCGGTTCCCCGACTTGCAACAGCCAGCACATTGTTGTGTGGCGGGGAGGAACAGAACCTACGAGCACTGCCGAAGAGGGACAAAATATGTGACCCAATTTCATCTACTATCCTTGTTTTCCAACTTTCATTTCATCGTTCTAATTGCTTTTAAACCCAGTTTTATTGTTTCAAATCAAAACAGTAGGTATGGATACAGTGTGGATACGATTTATAATAAGATAAAGATATATTTTTCAAATATTACATTGGTTGCATTTAAGAAATTTGCAAAGGAAATATATTTTTATTAAAAAAATTTCACGATAATAAAAATAATTTTATCTTGAGGAGAATTGGTGTTCAGCCGCCGAGTCAGTTGACCTCTTCATCTTTGCCGAAGTTGTTGGACTTGGAGTTGACAATCGTGGCGCTCAACTTCCAGTTCAGCTGGTCTTCTTGGCTCAGAGTGTGCCAAATCTTGCCTGCCATTTGCGCTGAGTTGCCTGTGAGTTTGCCCTTGTTCTCGATCATCAATGCTTGGTAGAAGCAGAGGAAGCCGTTCTAAACAGATGTGGTGAAAGAAAACAACCAACATGTAACGTGACTTGTAGACGCAGAAGCTGACATTCTTCCTGTCAACCCACTGAAGAGTTTAGCTCACAGCATGTCATTGATACTCAGGAGCAAGTTTAGCTCAGGAGCTATGGATTTATCAAAGATAGAAAAGTGATAAGGGAAGAACAAATTACAAAATTATGCGAACTGTCTGTCAATTGGAAATTGCAGTCAGGAAGAAATCTAGCCTTGCACTGGAAAAGCTTACATACAAAGAGAGCAGAGAGCAACTTTCACATCTACCCAGTTTTGACACCCACGTAGGGGCTAAAAGGAAACTATTGGGCCACGACACAGATGCACAGTAGGTTGCATTCATCTCTCACTAGGACCCAAAGAGGTTCTTAACCACCTTGCTAGGACCCAACCGCCCGTCCGTTAGGTTTGAACCAACGTAAAGTAAAGAAAAGTGCAGCTTACAACTCCTCGCGTAGATGGTCCCGGCGATGGACTGCTGTACCTCTTCTGGCGCGTTTTCATTTTTAAATCAGTACAAAACTGCGTAAAGAAATCTTTCTTCTTGAAGACTGTCACTCGAGAAGGTTTACTTCTGGAATTAATTAGCAGTTAAACGAGGTGGACGTCGATTCAATTTAATCGTTATTTCCCTCCGGCAAAAACAATCTTCACCATGCGACCGACGACAATGATATTTTTGTGATAAGTTTTTCTCTGTTCATCACTGCCTTCTGCACATGGTTTCTCTATTTATTTCAAGGAACATGGAAACATGGAATGGCTTTATTATTATCATCATCATCATCATCGTCATCATCAAAATTTTAGTGAGCGTCACTCCCGGTACTCTTAGTCTTATGGCGCTAATTCTCGGATTTTTTATTGTGTATTTGTAGGCAATGCCCAGGTCAAGCTATTCGAGAAAATAAGGAACACAACTGACCTCTGGTGGATTTTGTGGTACTAGGTAAATGGCGGCTATCAAGGGCGCATTTGCATAAATATAAATACAAATATTTGATATAGTTGTTTGTAATGGCCAAGAAAGTAAATTTTTAGCTAAATATCAATTTAAGTTGTTTTTTGTTTTTTTCTCTGGGGCTGGATTCACAAAAGGTTTTAAGCCTTATTCCGGCATAACTTTATGCCGATATAGCATTTTAACTACCAATATCTCTCTTACCATGATATTACCATGCTTAAACTTGGTATATTATCATTATAAATGGTGATTTGTACAATTAAATTCATAAAGATATGCCGGTAAAACATGGTAATAGCTAGTATTGATATTAGATTTTTGGTCATAAAGTTATACTTCTTTGTGAATCTAGCCCCTGCTTTATAGAAACACGAAATGTAAAAACAAACAAATTAATATGTGGACCTGATAGTAGCCATCTTGCCAGAAGTGGCTCCATCACGTATCACTTATTTGTGGGAATTCAACCGGCCGATCTGACATTTTTTACATACACTAATGTTATAATATGAGTAATGTCGTGAACAATTTTTGAACAAGATCCAGTGATTTTTGTGATTTTTTTTGAAAATTTAACATGAAATAATTGACCGATCAACCATAATCAACTTAAAACTTTGCATGATCACTGGAACCAACATTATATGTATTTTTTAAAATTTTCAGACTACATATCCGAAAGTTATTTACATTTTACGGACATTTTATGAGTGTTTTGGTAATATTTGTAAAATTTCTTGAAGGAAATTTCAGATTTTTTGTGACTCCGATGAATTTCGTTTCTGCTCTTTCCAAACTATGGAGGAACTTGCAATCGCATATGAATTCGTATGCAATTCGCGCAAATAAGTGATAAGTGACGGAGTCACTTCTGGCAAGATGGCTATTTTACACTTTATATTTTAGATGCACTTTTTTATTTTGACAGTTCGTGTTTCCAAGTGCAGTGAAAAAGGAGAAACAATTGAAATTTTCTAGTTACAAGTTTACTTTTTTAGCCATAACAAACAGGCAAAGAAGATTTTTATACAAATGTGGCGAAAATGTGCCCCTGATATCCGCCTTGATCCGACCACTATCTCTAGTACCACAGAACCCACCAGAGGTCAGCCGAGTTCCTTATTTTCGCGAATACGAAGACTCGCTTATCAACGCGTTACACAGAGCGTTTTCCTAGTAATACGAGTATTTTGATGGCTTGGTATTATGGTATTATAGTATTATCTTGGCATTATGTTGGCTTTTTGGAGTTATTTGGTGACCACGTTATTCTTATGAATACAAATCAAAATACAGTATTGATCTTCTAACGGATCTTTGTAACCCTTTGTAGACCATATGGAAAATGAAGCGTTTTCTATACGAACGAATGTATTTATTCGATTTGGATACAAATTAAAGTTCTCCATGCGAACAATCAATCTAATTTCAATCAAATCAAAGGTTAAAATATTTGTGTCTATGAAGTTTCTCAATCAATGAAAAGCTTATACCTAAAACATGAATTATTTTTCTTTTTATAAAAGATGGAACGTGCCCAATTAAATTGTTTATTCCGATATTTTATGGACCATATCAGTCACATACGAATGAAAGCTTTATAATTCTTACTTTAATAACATACACTTTTATCGTTTTTATCAGAAGGATATTTACGACCGGACATTTCATAATAAAACGAAGTACTTTGGAGGCCAAAAATTTAGCTTCGTATAGCTGGCAGTACGTATGGCATCAGTGCGATCGTAACTAAAATGTGGTGTCCATTTTATAAAATACTCAATGATTTCAATTTTCAAAAATCCCTTCAAAAATACTACCCAGTTCTACCATAAAGTATGCATGGCTCTACTCTAACATTGCCAACACATTGAGCAACAGAATACAAACTGACGCTATTGGGAGACGTCGCGCCGTTCTATCACGCGACGCTACCTATCGCTCACGGCGTCGTCTGAAGAGACAATCTCGAAATTTCCATCGAAATGTTGGAAGTGATTTGAATATAAGAAATACTTCTTGGATTGCTATTGGGATTTTATCGAAGCAACACGATGACGGGTAATTACGGAAACGAAATTCTCATCTCTTTCTTTCGCTCCAGTCACTCTCACTTCGCTTCTTTTCAATATCTCCATATCATCCGGCCATATTTCTTCTTCGATTATAATATACCCAAGACAGTCTCTCTTTATTCCTTCTCGGAGTTGGAGAAACAGTTTTCAGTTCTTGCAATAAAATGTTTATGATTCAGTTCCAATCGCCAA
The DNA here is from genome assembly GCA_934045905.1 of Leuctra nigra. Classification (NCBI taxonomy): domain Eukaryota; kingdom Metazoa; phylum Arthropoda; class Insecta; order Plecoptera; family Leuctridae; genus Leuctra; species Leuctra nigra. The sequence continues at coordinate 26,912,380 of OW203761.1, read as the reverse complement.
GGGTTGGATGATTGCCTGCAAAAGCTCGCGATGGTTTCGGTGTCGCTTTCGTTTCGTCAAGTGTAAATAACCACTTCCAACTCTATGAATTAAGAAAATGAATAGGGATTATGCTAACGGGGAAAATTTCATTAATTTCCCTATTCCACTTAAGATGTTGCCTTTCCTCTTGAGCATTCTGAATGAAGTGAAATAATGAATATGGTTCTAAAGCCTGACGACTTTTCACCCATCCCCTTCGCTTCTGCAATGACTGCGGTGTACCGGTTAATTACTTGCGGGCCAGCACCTCTTCTTGCTCCGCCTCGGCGTTGAGCTATGAGAAACCTGCGGACTTAAAGCAGACGATTATCCTAACGACCCCATCTCGATACAGGATTGAGATTCTCTCGGAGACATGAACTAGGTTTACGAGTTGATCGCAAACCGATTCCCGCCCGTTGCGACGGCGCTCGAAAAGTAGATGGAAACGCAAACCAGGGCAAATCGGGTGATTTATAGATTGAGCTGGCAAAACAATAGTTTTCAGGAAATGAAACTAGATTTATGGTAAATGTTCCCGGGTATATACAGTATGCAATCAGTGCCTCGATGATATACGGGCTACACAGCAGGAACCGTTTGTTAAAAATAGAAATTAGTAATATTGATTTTAACAGGTATGGCAGAATTTCGTGCAATTCGAGTTCAAAACCAAAGTTATGAGTAGAGTCTAGCTGTTCGTTTGCACCCTGCTGACTTTGAATATTAAATAATCTTAAATCCAATATCGAGTTCGGTACTTTTGAATCTCCACTTCTCTTTTATAGCTCTCAAAAAATTTTAAATTATTTTCCACGAGTTTTTAAACTGCTTTATTCAATATTTCTCTTTGACCTTTCGATATATTCTACCCTTGTAATACATTGTATATTATCTCCGTTAATATTAGTTTCGAAGTGCTCTGTGATGTTCACTTAAACTTTCCGATTGGTATGCGTGAAACAAAACAGGCCGGGAAAGTTCGAGAGGAAAATCATTCCAGAGTTTCATTGCATTCTAAAATGTGATACCAATAACAAGATATTTCGAAATTATTTCAACTTGTTGAAGATAATTCTTCGGCTGACGCAAAAAGCTCTTCACTCTCGCGAGGCCAGCAATATTGGCCGAGCAATTCGTCTAGTTGTTCGGATTAGTATTCACAGAGCGAGCTGGCGCCGACGACTCACGCCCAGTAGATTGCCCGATGGTAAACTCTTAAAGCACTCCCGCTTTAAAAATGTTCAAAGAACAGTGGATTTTCGTGTGTCAAGACGTGGTTTAACTCTAGCGGATGAAGAAAGAAATATACTAGCTACGTGAATCCATTAAGTGATCAGGCCAATCTTACACCTGGGCTTACATATTAGAAAAAAGTACATTCTCTTCTCTTCTTCGGAGCTTCATGAAATCCTTGACTATCAGATGGGAAAGTAAGTTAGAAGCGCTAAGACTTCCACGTTATCACTAGAGAAAACGAACATGAAGTAGGCTGATTTACAACCGAAAATGAACAAGTTTTCAAATGTTTCTAAGGTACTGAGCATCGCGACTAATGCTTGGAGAAAACTATAAAACTTTCCAAAACGCTCATGAAACAAAACGCATCGTTGCAGTTGGATTTAGTTTCTTTCAAAGAGTAATAACAGATCCCTCGTAACTTGCAGTGCCAGTGTTTCCGGTGTGGAATATTTTCTCCGAGAAATATTCCTTGAAGTAGTCTTTACCCCGTGTTTTATGCCTCCTCAGAGACTCGTCTACCACGCCGTGCAGAAAGCTCGCAGCTGTGACGACAATGTGTTGTCGTGTCGGTAAGGCAGTCTTGTTCTGATTGTTGTCGTGTCGGTAAGGCAGTCTCGTTCTGATTCCAGGTTGCGAGTGTCTGCAGTTCACGGCGACGTACGGCAAAGATTACGGCGTCTTCACGAGTCCAGATTATCCGCGGCCATATCACGAGAACATCAATTGTCTTCTCTACACATTCATCGCCAGTCGGGACGAGATCATCGAGATCACGTTCAAAGATTTCGAAGTACAGAAATCGCATCTGGAGTGAGTACGATTTCTTACCACTGAACATGCTAAACATGAATCCCCTGACGACTCATGGCAATGTATTTGATTCGCCGGTTTTCAAATGCTCATGTATAATGCGGTATTGCCAACGATATAGCGAACACTATAGTACAGTTCACGCCAAATATTGTTAACCAATTCGTATACGACTTTGCATTGAAGTTATGTCGAAAGAAAGGAATTAAGGTGTTCAAGATTATTCAATAGGGAAGTGAAGTGAAGTTTAGATTTTAGAATAATACATATTTTATGAAAGTTGAGGTGTTGTTGAAAACAGATGTGGTATTATTTTTGTTGTGTGATTGAGCGAGCGAAGCGAGCGTCTCCTTTTGGCTCTTTTGGCACGGACCTCTGTATTTTTTTTTTTTTGTCTGTCGTCTGCTCGTATACAGGTCACACCGTTTATTCGATCGAGCTGAAATTTTGCACACATGTCCAGACCAAATATGAGATTTGCTGACCCAAATTTTTTGAAATCCCCTGATTGGTTCAAATTTAAAAAAATGTATCTTTCGATTGGTTGGTCCAATCATTTTGAAATTTAGCAAAGTCATTGCAACCAACATTGTACTCAATCATAATAAATTTCAGACAAATTCTCCCATTGGTTCAAATTTGAAACCATTTTTCCGGTGATTTTAGTAATTTAAACTAGAACCGATTGACCGACCAACTTAAAATTTCGCATGGTCATTGGTGCCAACATTTAAGGTATTTTTGCCAATTTTCAGTCTAATCTGTAGTTATTTTCAAAAGTTTTGGTCATTTTAGGGACATTTTGCGTGTTGGCTGTCAAATTCACGGCGACTTCGAATCTTCAGTTCAAGGCAAGGTAGTTAGAGCAGAAAGTTTCACACGAAATGAAACTAATAACGACCGTTCAACAGATTGATTGAGCGAGCGAAGCGAGCGTCTCCTTTTGGCTCTTTTGGCACGGACCTCTGTTTTTTTTTGTGTTTTTTTTGTGTTTTTTTTCTGTTACTGACGTCATACAAGTCACAGTTTTTCTTTGATCAAGCTGAAATTTTGCACACATGTACTGACCATTTCTGGGCGTTGCAGACCCTAATTTTTTGAAATCCCCTGATTGGTTCAAATTTAAAAAAAAATATCTTTCGATTGGTTAGTTTGATCAAATTGAAATTTTGACAAGTCATTACCACTAACATTTTACCCAATCAAACAAGGTTTCAGCCAAATCCTCCCATTGGTTAAAATTTTAAACCATCTTTACTGTGATTTTTGAAATTTAAACTAGAACCGTTTGACCGATCAACTTAAAACTTTGCATGGTCATTGGGACCAACATTATCTGTGTTTTTGACAATTTTCTGACAAATCTGTGTTTAAATCCAAAAGTTATTGACATTTTACGGACATTTTGCTTGTTGCTCTGGATCACGGCAACATTGACGCCTCAGCTCCAATGTTCCAAGGTAGTTAGAACAGAAACTTTCAAACGGATAACTATGACACTTATAATCAACAGATTGATCTGATATTGTGTACACACACTTATATCATATGAGTGGTCCCAGGTATATTTTTGGAAAAAGATCCTGTGATTTTTTAAAATTAACAAGGAAACATTCAATCATAAAGTCCGATTTACACGGTGCAATTGGCGTTTAAAACCTGGTTAGGTAGCAGCACTTGTCCTGTGTAGGATAGACAAGGTGTATAGAAGTAATGTGTAGTGTTTGCAGGTTAGAGCAGCCTGCATTGACGATTTATGAACTTATTTCAGATATATCAAAACAATATAATACAAGTCTTACCAGAGTAAAGGAAGTTCACTGCTTTGAAATGTTCCCCACACACTAACATCATAGAATAATAAAGCTTACGTGCATTTTGGAAACCCTCTTGCCAATCTTCAAAGCAGATTGCAGATGATTGTTCCTCCCGCACAGCGTTCTTCGGGAATAAATGAAAGGAGAGGCCATCTGCAGCTGTTGATACTTTGTTTGAACATTGAGGAACACTACAGTATCGATTTGCTGATTTAATTTGCTTTTAAATAGGTAAATTCACCGGTTGAACATCCATTGACAGATGAAAACAAATGAAAAACAAAAGATTTTTCACCTAGATAGATTAGTTGGCGAAGCAGCCTCCAGATGTCGACTCCTTTGATTTTAAACGCGAATATCTTGAACAACTTCTGTGACACAGAGGTTCTGCTCGTGCGCAGTATCACTTTTGAGATCATAAAGGGAATCTGCACATGTGCAGAACTTTAGTGACACAGAAGTTGTTCAAGAAATTGCACCGTGTAAATGGGGCTTAAAGGTTCAAATCGATCGACTTAAAACTTTGTATGGTTATTAGGACCAATATTTTTGGAATTTTTTGAGATTTTCATACAAGATTTCGGTTCGAGGTGTTGCGCGTATCCGTGCTCGCTCATCAACGCGTTACTCAGAGCGCTTTCCTAGTATGATATTGTGTACACACTAATATCATATGATTTGAGTGGTCCCAGGTATATTTTTGAACGATATCCTGTGATTTTGAAAATTAGCAAAGAAATGTTAAATCAAAGGTTTAATCGATCAACTTAAAACGTAGCAAGGTTATTGGGACCAATATTTTTGGAGATTTTTGAGATATTTACACAAGTCTGTGACGAAATCAAGAATTGTTGGCTTTTAATGACATTTTCGATAAACATAATTTCGGTTACAGGTGTTGCGTGTATCCGTGCTCGCTCATCAACGCGTTACACTGAGCGTTTTCCTAGTAAATAGTTTTCAAGGAACGAATTTACAAAGTTTGGTAGATTGTAGCTGTCTATGAAACACAATTTGACGTCACACGCCGAGTCGGGCCGTATAGATAATGTTAGCCAGAGCCAGTTCTATGCATCCCGAACACAGGGAACACGGCGTGTGACGTACAGCTTGTTTTTGCAGAGGAGTGAAATGTCGAAAACTAATAAATTAATTATGGGAAATATATGAATTAAAAAAAAAACATAATAAAATTTAGCATTGCTCTTTGAGGCTATTGTGTATATAAACAAAATATAATCTCAACATTCAACTATTCCCCATTCAAACATATCAAAAGGTTTGATGCTTGATTATTGCTAGATGTTGAATTTACATGGAAACCGCTAGCAATAACGTGTTGCTCTGTCGTGGATGCAATATGTTTGTAAAAGATACACAAGTAAACGATTTGTCAAGTTATTGAAAGAGATCAAGATGCATATTGTAACATGCACTCCAAACGCTACTTCTGAGTATAAGTTGTACTAGCTAGGAGGTTACACAGTTGTTATTAATGGTGCCAGAGGACGTGTGGCATGAGTGTTAATCTTTCGTGTGTTATTCATTACTGTTTACAGTTCTACAATAATGACAATTTTAATAATACAACTATTAAAGTGATGCAACTAGCCAAAGAAGGTAACTTATACATTCTAGCTGAAAACAATCTAATGTATAATCTACGTCCATCCATCCTTTTGCACCGCATTCGGACGCAGACATTTATTGTCTGATTTTCATGACTGAAATATTTCTACCACAAACAATGTAAAGTGTATCATAAGTAAATGTAAAGCAATTACGGCCGACGCGTTTTTAGCAATAACAAAAATTTAGGAATTTAGATTCCACCATGCATAGCTGACAAAATCCAAAATAATTGTGAAGTGCTGCTAAGGCCCTTGCGTGACAGTACCTACTTAAGTACTTCGACAGAACACTTGACTTTTAACTTTTATGTTAATGACTGCTAAGCCCCTTGAGCTATTTTCCCCAAAATTATACAAGAGCAACTTAATATTGGTCTATCAACCCTTCAATTCCCCAACTTAGTCATTTTGACTTTTCGCCCAGCTAAATTAATTTTGAATTGATGCTTTTACGCAATGCGTGTCAGCTCAATCGAATAGCGATAATAACAGGAAAATGAAAACAGAGATCAGGGCCAAAACTGTCTCAATGCTATCAAATTATTTCCAGTAATATTGTTACTTTTTGAGGCCCTGAAGCCTCTATTCGTTCTGAAAGCTCCAGAAGGTCGTGACTTTCTATTATAAACTCGAAGCTTTCAAGAGTAACATCGGAAACTCTTCGGCCGGGACCATTACTGTTACTACCCACTAAGCGAGCTGTGAGCACAAACCCATGCAAATTTAACAAACTTGTACTTATCCTGGAATCGAGATTGCCGAGAAAAAAGTTCAGTCTTCCAGAGCGCAACTTTGCAGTTTGACATGCTCTCAATTTGTCTCTCGAAGGCATCCATTAATTCTGCTCTACACGTTAGACGCACAGAACTAAACGGGACCAATCAAGTTTTTCACAAACCATTGCCTTCAAATGTTTACCGATCACACGAATACTAAACCTAAAGCCAACGGGTTTACGCCGAAGAGGTTATATTCGGTTCAGCCACCGCGAATTAAAAGGATGACGCCGTTGGGGTGGCGAAGGTGGGAAGGGGGGGCAGAGTCTCCTTTAATTGTGTCGCCGTCGACATCGGCTGGTCCCGGAGTTACCCTCAGGAGCTGTCACATTGTGGGCGGCCGAGTTACTGATGTGCCCAGTCCTACGGGAACCGCCGTGTCGTGCTACTTCCCAGCGTCCGGGACCGCTGCGGTGATAGATCACGCGAGAGAGAGGAGGCGACTGCCAGCCGCACGGCCAAGACAGAGAAAACAGATAATAGCCAGATCTGTAACCTCTGATCCGAGAGAAAGAGAAAGAGATTCACACAGGAAAAAAAATCCTTTCCGCAGCCAGAAAAATACGGAATATGAGAGCGAAGATAGAGTGGAGGGTGCTAAATCGTGTGATATAATGGATTGCTGTACTTACAACAACGAAAGAATATAAAAGCGCACACATAGATCTAAATTTCACACTTTGTGTATTTTAAATGGGTTACTTCCATAAACTATCTTGTCGTAAAACGATCCGTTGCTCAGATGGAGGACACATAAAGTTAATCTGGATGTGACTTACGTTCCTTCTGAGCGCCAGCCAACATTCAGATGCCATTCGCTGTGACGTTTCTGACACGTAGATGTCTTTCAAGTATTAATCGAAGCCCCCGTGCCCTCGCTATAAATCAAGTGACGCCACTTCTATAAACCCGAACAAATATGATACTTTCGTCGTCTGTAAATGCATTTAGACAGAGGGTCTCTGAGCTTTGCTTTATTTTTATTTTTTTTAATTTCAATTTTAAATTTATTTTGAAGTCGTTTTTAATTTTTATAATTTTGTTAAATTTACAATGATGGTTCACTTAGATTGTATTCTTCAAATTTGGACACAACATTAGGTTTTTAGTGTTGTGCTTGGCGGCAGTAACTGGGCGAAATGATTTCACGAATTTTAAGTGCGAAAATGTTTAAACAATATATTATTGCTTGGCCCTTCTTTTAGATCTCAATTGTTTTAAGTGGGAAGGTGCTTGGCAGTTTTTTTTACAAGTTTTTGTTTTTGTACAACATTATAGTCATAGCAAAAGATAGACGGATTGGAAATTGCCTGCTATACGGAACTTAAACGGGAGTCCGATATCGGAAAGTATCAATTGCACTCTGGACAGAAAGGTTCTCTCGCCAACACATCTACATTCCAAAATTTCATCATATATTTACAGGAAAAGTTTCTTACCCTTCAACCCCCCCCCCCCCCCCCCCACCCGCCACGGCTGGTTGTATAATAGTCAAGGTCTACTGATAAATATCAATATTTTGATTTCGAGGCTTACTACAATTCAATGATGTCGAACAAAAGATTATTCTTAATTTTTACATAACGTTGATAATCCACACGTGGTGAAATGTTTAACAATGTAACTGAAGAACAGGCGTTTACGTAGACTATGTAAGAGCGTTTGTCTTGGATACAAACTTCATTGTTAAAACATCGAGAGTGTACGATAAAGCTCTCGACACCTAAACCATGAGACTGGTATTATCTCGATAAATCCTGATCATTTCCGATAAGCTAATCGCTGATTAGAATGTAGTAGAGCAACATTGCACTACCCTCTAAATTATATGTTTATGAGCAGTTTATTAATTATGACTTGTTAATCAACGACAGCCACTCTTCCGAAGCTCAGGTGTTTCTTATTACACTGTATATTTCAATGAACACAATTATTGTTTCACAGTTGACCAGAAAACCGCCCCAAATAATAAAAATATTGAGATTAATAAGTGAAAATTTATCAGAATCTTCTCGCAACTAAGGCCGGGTAGGACCAACTTTGGATTAGCTAACTATCGATAGTTAGTGAGCAGTTAACCAATGAATCCAGTTGGCGCGAATTCCACAGCCAATGGGATTCACTAACTTCCACTAACTATCGATAATTTACTTAATCCAATTTTGGTCCTACGCGGCCTAAGTTACCTACAAAATGAGAAAATGCAATTTTTTTCCATGTCTCTCTGGACAATTATTGTCAACGTAATTAAATTAATGCTTTCAAAAGGTATTAAATTGATAAATTGATATTTTTATTATCGTTTCATATTATTCTTTACTTCCATAAATGTTCTGCAAATTTAATTCAAGACTTAACAATTTATTTCATACACTTAATAATGTGCTTCCCCTCATCTTCTGTACAGAGTCTTTGGTTACAGTTCCTTTATGATTTATAAAACGGACGAAAACTTTTAATAAAACTCTTCTTTATCCTAATCCATCCATTTTCCATGTGACAACCAGGTATTCAGACTCCTTAAATATGAAGTCATTTCGCAGTCCCTTCAGCGTTGAAGTCTTTAAGTGACCTAAATAGCAGAGTCTAGTCTGAGACGTGAAGTTAGACGAATAGACGAACTATTATATTACTGCATTCCCTCACTCACGCCAGCCAACACTCATGATGTATTGTCAAACTGGAGAGAGGTGGCTAGAATCAAGGTGTATAAAGGTATTTCCTCTCTCACTCTCTCAGCGCAAACCTGCACATGAAACAAATGCTGATGGATGGAATTCGTGAATGGAGAACAGAGATGGAGGGAATGAAAGACGGAAGCTGACAAATGGAAACGGTTTGTTTCAACTCTCAGTCTATTTGTCTTCCGAACCCGACATTTGGATGCCTATACTTTATCCATGAAAGGCCACAATATCGCCTAGTTGCTACACAAAGGGATCATGTCTTAATGTTATATCATTCCTCAGGTTAAGTTTGGCCTACAAGGTCTCTTTATATAATGGATCCGGCAATTCTATAGCTCTAGAAACATAGATTACCAATTTACATGTTTAATTTGGCGTCTTGCTTCTTTAGACAGCTGAGGACAATGGAAGTCGCTCATTGGAATTTAAAAATAAATTCAACTTGAAATATCCATTCATTAAGATTTTCCACGATTGTAAAACAAAATTTAACTACAGAAATTAACGAGGCAATTTGCTCATAAGAAATTCAAAATATCAACCCTTATTAAGACCATTCTTAATATTTTATAAATTTTACAAATGGTGGCAGAAGTAGGATTTGCTAAAATATTTTGTTTATTTTACATTTGAATGCATTTAAAGTCATTTTTGACCAACGAGATAAACATTTGTTTTTTTATTAATACATAATACCCCTGCCCCATTAGTAGATTTTAAAAAATTACAAATGGTGGCATTGGTAGGATTTTTTTCTCTATTTTGTTATTTTGAAATTTGAAGGCATTTAAAGGCAGTTGTTGACCTACGAGATTAATATCTGTGGTTTTATTGTTACACGGTGCCTCCAACTCTCTCTTTATGCAACTTTATTATAAGTTCTGATTCTTGAATCTACGAGTTTTTGAATCGATTCATTAATTGAGTTCGGATTTGCGTGATTTAACGTTCCACCAAAGCGACTTGAGTTGCGTAACAGAGCAGTGTAGATAGGCCGGAGCTTAAATCCACTAATTGTTATTCTAAAGTGTAAAGTTCCCTACTAATCGGATTGCCTAGGTCAACACATATCATTCCGTGTTTTCCGATGCTCTGTGATCTGGCATGGAAAGTGTTCGCAATCAATCCTTTTCCCACTCGAGCCGTCGAAATAAAATATCTCAAATGTTCTCTCCAAGTCTTGTTCTCTAAAGTGAATTCTTCGCCAAGGAACAGTTCTGTGCGTTGGAATGAACTCGATGGGCGGATTTCGCAGACACTTCCTACCTAGGCGTCACATGAACATGGAATCCGAGGCGACAAGTCGGAAGACGAATGCTCAGAGGATGCAGAAACATGGAAAAGGCAAGTCTGAGGTGGATATCATTTATAAGACTAAGCATCACGGATCGATCGGCCCCAGGATGGGCCTGCAAATAGCATAGAAGTGTTGATTCTGAGGGAAACCAAGGATGTGGGGACGGAAGAAGGGGGGGAAAGGAAAAGAGGAAAGTCTGGTCAGGTGGACAAGAAAAGAAACGAATTGCAAAAGAAGAAATAAAATAAAAATGAGACAGAGTTATGAGAAATATTTTGAAGCAGAAGAAGTTTCCCATAAAGTTGAGGAATTGATCTCGGAATGGAGGAAGAAGATGACATCTCATATTATGACACAACAATAGTTCTATCGTGGATAAAAGATCATGGCATTGTCAATCAAACGGAATGCAAACAAACATCGCCGACGTTATCTCGAGTACGTCATCGAGGAGGCAAATATTTTGGCTATTAAAATAAAGTGGAGTCTTGCTGATGCTCCACTTCTCTCCGCACAATGCGTCCTTCGAAGCTCATTTTATTTTATCATTTTTATGAGAATAAAATCAAAACGAGGGCTTCACTCGACGTCACGCCCCCCCCCCCCCCCCCCCCCCCCCCAAGGTTCCGTGGTTCGGAGTCTTTGTGTAATCACATCGGACAATCGCGATATAATAAAAATAATGGACGTCCCTTTGGGCCCAGTTAACGCAGTTTCAGCATAATTGGATCTCCCTGGGAGGGTTCAAAGGTGGGGCGGTACATTTCTGATTGGGAAATATATATATCATTAATTATAGCTGCTAACTAGCTTAGTTAGTTTAGATAATGCTTGTTAACTCGTTAAAGGGTAGAATGGGTCGCATTAGTAACCGAGCTGTTATACTTATCTCGGCGCTCCACGTACATGGATGTAACAAACATCCCAGAGTTCTATCTCCGAGAGCAGATTTCATACAGCCAGAAGAATCCGACGAAATATGGAACAGGAAATTGTAAGGAAATGTATGAAAATGTATCAGGCTAGCAGGAGCTTCTATTTAAAAGACCTTCAATGAAGTGTGCTTTTTCGCAAGCTGAAATTAAATTGACGTGGCTTTTCATGTAGAAATATGAATACTTTACTGTTAAAATGTATTAACTTTTTGTGAGCTACCTCAGAGCGAATCAAATATAGCGAGTCTTTTCAGTCAGGTAAAAAATGAAATTTTGAATTAAAAGAAAGCTGTAATATTCTCGAAAAGATTTCTGAAATATTTAATTATGTTCATGTTGAAGATGTTAAAGACTTGACTGTTTTCTTGACTTCGACTACAGTCGGGGCGCCGAGTGTTTGAACTCTCAACAGAATGCGCTGTTAGGCAGTTTTTCTGCTAGGCCGAGAAAGACTTCATTGCGCGCTCACCTTGCAATGACGTCATTCTCGGCCTAACAGAGCAAGTGACTGTGGCTCCATCTGGTGAGAGTTCAGACATTCGGCGCCCCGACTGTAGGTGGTCAAATAACTCCTTGTGGTTGGACGTCTTGCATCTCGGGTGACCTTGGAGTGGTGGAGGTGCCGTGTTACTTTCTCACTGTCTGGACAAGATGGCGTCCCTCTAGGGATAGCTCGTTAGGACCTCACAGTTGCACAGAATTGCCATCGTCGTTATATGCTGGATTCCTTGGGATAAATTAGAGAATCCTCGTCTAGTGTGCAAATAAGTTGCAGTGGAGTGCCAAAATGCAGAGAATAAAATCCTAATTACAAAAAATATACGATGTTTTCTAAATCAAAAGAATGGGTGGCGTTGAATTATAAAGCAAGTCCAAATCACATTTAAATAATATTATAAGAAAAAACGTTTGGTCGGCAATAGCATACGAATTTCTCTTGCATCATTTGGAAAGTATAAATATTTAAATATCCAATTTAAAATTGTTACATTTTTATATTCTGTATTGTGTGCTTGATTTAGACTAGTAGAATGCACAACAAAATATTGACGTTAACATGAAGCGACATTATTGTAAATATTCCACTATCTCATAGTTCGTGATACCGCGTCGTCTATATTCTTGTATAATTCGATTGGCTGTCAGTTTTTGCAGAGTGGAGCGCAGCTTCTCTTCGCCTGCTCTTGAATGATGTCATTCAATTACTACTCGTCTCATTGAATCCTCGTCATCGAAATGACTGACACTGCTGACGGGAGTAATAGCTGGAAATAACATCAGGGATCTCATAGAATAATGACGATATTGCGGAAAGCGCCGGGGTGATGAGATAAACCGATTTACGTATACCAGCTAGATTTGATGACGGGCAAAATAAAACCAGAAACCAGCGAGCAACCCCAACAAAGCTGTTACCGACAGAATCCAGGGAGGGCCAATATTTATTTACGTCAAAATATAAAGTATTTTCCCTCTCTGCGTGGATACGCATCATGCGGGCATCGTTTTGTTGCGAATTCCTTCAATTTACACAAAACAAGTAGCAAAACATTCTAAATGTGGATATTCAATCTCGATCATTCGAACTTTAGGTGTTTTTATGGCCGGCAAGACATTGAAGCGTTCTTTCGATGGCCAAGTTTCGTCTAACAGCGCAAACTTCAGCTCGACGCCATATGAAAGTTTCGAGGACTTGACTTGCTTGGGCGAGCACTTCGAGTGTTGAACAATTGATGGACGGAGGAAAGATTTCCCGTTCAACAAGGAGAAATCAAGAAGAAAGAGTACGCGACTTTCATACTGTTGTTTGTTTCGCAGGCCTGAAGTTTGCTCGAGTTAGGGTTGTGTGGCTTTTATACAAGTAAAACAGTAACACAAGTTAGCGTACAGCAAACAGTTCACGTGTTTGCGGTTACTCCAGCCTTCACGACCAGCTACCAACTTGGCGAAGAAAAGAAAGCCAATCTGGTTTCAACTTCGATCCATTCTATTAAGTTAAGTTGCTGCTGGTTCACTGTTAAACAATTAACCGAACCGAGATCGCCAGCTAACAAGATTGCTACAGGGTCGACCCCAATTATGAGAAATACAACAAAATTAGTTCACACCTCAAAGTATGCTTCCACCTTTTTTATTAGCACTTTGCTACTCGCCTCCATCTGGCCCACAGCACTTTGCTTACATGCTGAGCACGACTTCGACTTTCAAAGATACTCCGCACAGTGTTTAGCAATATATCTTTCATGCAATTTCGTCGCGAAATTCCGCGCGGTTTTCAATGGTTACCCTGCTTAAAAGGCATATTAACCTTCTTCACCCCAACAGCTTTGAGACATGGCGCTTAGACTTATTTATTTCAATCTTCTTCGCATATCTCTGCCAATTTTTAAGTTATTAGATTTGTGTCTTCGTAATTGAACGTTATTAGTTGTAAGCTCCAAATGGGTGTAGGCGTATTAACTTCGTAACGACTCCATAAGTAAGGTAAGAGCTCAATCTTATCATCTTATCAATAAAGACACGGCGTGCCTCGGCTACTAATTACGTCTAGTCGATCGTTGTGTTCGTGTGGAAAACATCGCCCTCGCAGCCTCACCGAGAGATGAAACGAAAGGGTTGAACGTCTCTTAGTTGGATTAGCGCCGAGTGTATTCAAGTTTGCTTAAGACAAAGGAACGCTGCTAACCGCAAGTAGCTTAACTTTGAGTCGGAGGCACACGTGCTCAGTGCCGGCATCCCGAGCCGTCGAGCACTCCGCGTTTTGCTTTCACTAATCTTATTAAAACATTGACACGCCTAGCGGTTAGGCACCCCGCATATCATGTGAGCCGTGTTGCCATGTTTCACAATACGGCGGCGATAAGGCGGCTTAAGTCACTGCTAATGTCAGGTAGATGAAAATGCAGATGACACGTCATGTTAGAATGTAAATTAAAGTGGCATTAGCAAGTTGAAGGCGTCATAAAGCGTCGTGACGTCATAAAGCGTCGTGACGTCAACTTTGAAGATTCCACTTCGCGAACTGATAACTAGCTTGTTGTTCGAGTTACTCTGTTGGAAAACACAAACCTGTAATGACGTGAAGATAATATATTTTCAAGTTGTACTTTGATCGATGTGAAGTTCGAATTGTATTTTGATACTGCTCATGCTATCAACCCCAGTGGAAATTGTTTCAATTTATTTACCATGTTTTCCATATTTCACCACGTGGAAAAGAAAATAATGGAAAAAAGCAGAAAAACAGTCAGAAAATTGAGTTTTAGAAATGTGACAGAATGTGTCGCAGTGAATAATGAATGGAATAGTAAAGAATAAAGTTGGAAATTGTGTATAGAGAGGTTGTGGAGTAAAGTTGTATGGAGGGGAGGAGGAGGGGTCGAAGAAGGAGAGTAAAGAGTAACCGGAAAGAATGGTAAAATATATTTGAACATCGAGAGTTTCACGAGTTTCCGTTGGCTCTTGCGAAAGTTAATTCCAAACGGAACCACACGTCACATCCGGTGCGGTTTAATTTAAAAGCTTTTTGGAAACGAGAACAACTAGCGCCGTCCGTTCCTTCAATCTGCGAGTGTGACGCTCGCTTTAGTTTAGTTGGAGGTAGAAAGTTTATCTCACTTAAAGCAGAGATTTAATTCCGATTGGTCAGATGCGGCCTATGGTCGAACCATACAGCAGGAGGGGGGTATAAGGAGCCTAGAGCTTTGGGGTAAGAAGCCCCTCGGGGCCGTGAGACCATGTCCACGGACACTGAATACCAATGACCAATCCCTACTTTAAATTCGAAAACTTCCGACCGATTCACAACTTTTTATACCAACTGTGGAATAATTCCCCACTAGTCCCCTCTATTCCCTTATCTAAACAATTAAATCTAGTTATATCAAAGCTATTGTCCTGTAAAGCAGAAGCAGGAGTTCGTTAAATCAAAACAACAATTATTATCCCCATGGTGGCGCCTTCTGGAATTATCCATACCAATGCGGATAACTCGCCTGGCTGAATTAGATCAACTAATCCCTGCATATGCAGCGTTTGTTGCGCCGAAACATTTAGCTGAGGACCCTCCGCGTTGCGTCATGCATTATTCGGCAACCACGTGGCGTGTCTCGAGGATGTGGGGGAGGCTTAGTAATGAGGGTGCTTGCGGTGCTACTGTGCACACTCGACACACAAGTAATATATAAATTTACTTGCTCACTAGCAATACTGTAAACTACATATTATGTTATACTGTGTACAACACTATTCATTGTATGTAGTGTAGTTGGTGTGGGTTTAGTATGTGTCGCCCGGAGTAATTTTTAATTAACAGCACACTTGAATTTTGTATTTACCTGGCGTCGTAGTGGAAGCGAATTCCAGGATTTAGATACTCGACTAGACGGTGGAAGTATTGTGAGTTTACATATCAAAGTTTTATGAGCTCTCAGATGCGCAGGCATTCGTGCATGGAAATAAATATGATATGTTCGAGTTGCTGATCTGAGACCGTGACAGAAAGTATGGAGAAGATCTGGTGAAGCAGAAGAGATTACTTGAAAATATGGTCGAAGCTGTCTCTAACAATTCTTGACCGATTTGCCTCAATACTCTAGAAACGTTAGTTTGTTGTCGATATCATGTTTTACATTTTATTGGTTACAATTGGTAAGTGTGCCACATTATTTTTTAAGCAATCAGAAGATTGTTTTAATAAAACAATGTGTGAGGCCTTCAGGTAATTTTGAAAATCTCGTAGTGATAATAATACCTACATGTAATTTTTGTTATTATGTTTGCGGAATTTCAGCTATATAAGATTAACGGTCTGACCTGTATAGCTCGAACAGACGGGGGAAAGTTCAAAAACTACGATGCTCGCTTAATAACGCTGCAGTAAGTACTTCTCTACACGGTCGCAATATATTTCTCTCACTTGACTTTCGCGAATCTCATATGAACGCCAAGAAGAGCAACATCTCATACACTTGCGGAAGTTATGAAAGAATGCGATATTTTGTTGTGACAAAAGGAAACTAAGTTAAACTCTTTTCGCTGTTCGTAGCTTAGATGGTCTTGCGGTTAGAATTGGACTGACCGTCATAAAAACGAGACCTCGGAATGTGGAACTTTTGATTAACGTCATCAATCCTTGGAAGCAGCAGCGTCCAACGAATAAAATACTTGGTCGAAAAATGAAATTAAGGGGGTTTAAATCCATGTGTGTGTCACAACGACTGGACCGGGGGTGAAACGTGTGCGCAATAAACAGTGATTCATTCGACATCACACCGAACAACCTATGAATGATGCTGCCATTGCAATTTCTAGAACTACGTTTGCAAATCGCCATAAAATAGAACCATTATTTTTATATTCTTTATCTAATCACTTGTTTTTATGCGAGTTGTGTTTGATTCATGCCGCATGGAAATAAGCGAATTATTGATCGAATCTTTCATAAAATGTTCGTGGAGGGCTCGGCTCGTAGGTACTCGTCTACTCCTAGGAAAATGCTCCGTGTAGCGCGTTGTTGAGCGAGCACCGATACGTGCAACACCTGTTTTAATAGGTCTATCAGTATCTTGACCGATTTGGATAAAAATGTGTGTTATATTATAAGAAGTTTATCTTGATGCCCATAGCACCATATCAGTATGATTTGAATAATTTATATTTTAAACAATTATTTTTTTTCTAAATTTAACCAATTTAATCAATCTGAATGAAAATTTTGAAAACATGATGACATATTTGTCTTCATTACTTTAAAAAATTGAACTACATTGGACCAGTTTCAAGTGTCAAAATATAATCGCTTTAAATCTAAACCAATTAGAGGATTTCTGTTCAAATTTCAGTCTGCTCATCACTCGGTTGGTTTTTATATAAATGCAAAATTTCGTCTCGATCGGAGAAACGGTGTGACCTATATATAACCAGAGACAGAGAAACAAACAAACAAACAAACAAA
Source organism: Leuctra nigra (assembly GCA_934045905.1). Classification (NCBI taxonomy): domain Eukaryota; kingdom Metazoa; phylum Arthropoda; class Insecta; order Plecoptera; family Leuctridae; genus Leuctra; species Leuctra nigra. The sequence goes on along the minus strand of OW203761.1, from coordinate 26,895,208 downwards.
CAAACAAACAAACAAACAAACAAACAAACAAATAAGATAATGGTTTTAAATATTGGATTCAGTTCTTCAAATCTGTTTTTTTTGTATCTGTAAATCTTTACAAAGTACGGAATGAATACCGTCAAGTTTCAAATTTGTATTCAACAAAGAGTTTTAAATAAAACCGCAATCATTTCTTCAATCACATTCTGTTTGGACTCCTCTAAGTTGAAATGTTAGAAGCACCATAGGACAAGGGAAGCTAAATTCAAACTAGCAGTTGATTTTCATTCAACGTCGTCGAGGTGCCTCGTTTGGTGTGTCCGGCACCTCCACGTAATACGGGCCTTTGACCTCTGCTGTTCGTTTCTAGTTCATGTTTGGAATAAAACTTCGTCATTGGCTCTTTGTAGTGGTGTTGGTTTATAGAAGTATGTGTGGTCCCGGCAATTTGCTACAATGTTAACCTCGCTCATATGGCTTTACACTCTTGACTATAACCATTCAATTATTCATACCCCGTTAGACAATTCTAGTAAATCCCTTTTACGAGTGTGAATAAAACTAGACATAACTTTGAAAATGTTATGTTTTATATTATGCAAAATGTGATGACGACAGAGAATTGAATTATTGCGCACGGCGAGTTGAGAGTGTTGTTATAGACTTGCAGATCGCTCTTTCGAGAAAGTTCCAGAAGAGTGGGTGCTCGAATATAACGACATCTGTGCAAGAGATAAGAAAACACGCATCACGGCTGTCACCTGAACACCGCTCTGTCGAAATACCTCATTAAAACGAACACGCTTTTAGCTGCTAATATGATTATCTTCATTGTAAGGAAGAGGTTTATTAGACGACGAGGAAGCTATCAGTCTGAACAGCAATGTGTCATCGTACTCTGTGTAACGCGTTGATGAGCGAGCCTTCGTATTGCATGCGAATTTATATGCGTTTGCAAGTTACTCTCTACAGGCCTTGGAGAGATGCGCCAAAGGAGCACAGATAAAATATCTTAAATTTCCTTCAATAATTTGTCATTATTTCCAAACAAGCATCATATTTCCGTAAAATGCCAATAACTTTTGAAGGTAACAACAGATTAGTTTAAAAAATTACAAAAAGAAACACATACAATGTTGGTCCCGATAACCATGCAAAATTTGAAGTTCCAGTTTTAATTTTCAAAACGTTCAAAAACAGTTTATACATGAGACCTCTCTTGTGACATTCGTGTGTTTCCAAACTTCCAGACCGATTGGTTGAACTGTTTGACTTGGGCATTTCCTACACAAACAGAAACACAAACAAGGAGAAAGTGGCATAAGAGTCCCGTAGTAACGATGAATATTTAGAAGATGCGATTCAAGTCTTACATTTTACATCCGGCTTTTACATTTTATATTTTTCGTTTAAAAAACAAAACAATTTGAGGTAGGTACTAGCCTTAAAGTAGACAAAGTTAAAGATAAGTATATCTTGTTTAGTGATTAAAGTCCACTAATGTCCAGTCTTTCAATACTCTGCTGCTAACTTTTGAACGGTTGATTAGGACTCTATTGTCATGGCAACAACCAATGACATTCCTAGAATGACGGTGTTAACTTAATTACTTGTTTTAGCCGAGTATTAAAAACTAGACCTAAAAATGTTAAAATACCAAAAACATGAATAGAATTGTTAATTAGTTCTGTGTAGTAAGTACCAAATTATTATTTAAAAGAGCAACCCTTATCATAGTTCTATTTCAATCTGATGGCGATCGCGTATAAAAGGTATCAACGCACGCACAAAAATATTTCACGCCATTCACTCGAACTCCCCTTTGTCAAAGGGTCTCATTAAGGATACTCTTTAATCCTAACGAAGCCTATTCGCTTTTTCACCAACTTTATGCTATTTTTTCTTCGTTATATCTCTATCAGCCCTTCAAAATTCACTCTTGTTTTCCTTTGGTGTGCACTTTTTCTGTATTGTCGACGCAGCCCGGGAGAATCATGTCTAATGGGCTTAACGTGCGGTATCACATTAACCTACCAAGCACTCCACCAACACGAGAGTATGCTTACAGAGCAGTTTAACGGGATTGGGTACATGTGGCAGACTTTAAACTCGCCCGCAACATTATTCTAGCATTCCATTTTGTATAAACATTGACAAATAGATTAGATTAGATTAGATTATTAGGGTTTAGCGGCGCGTCAACGACGAGGTTATATTGCGCACATTAAATTTTACTTGAAACTTTGTTGATTTAAGTGGAGGACCTGGGGAGGGAGTCGACCTAGCGGGCCCGATCCGGGGGAGTCCAGTACTGGTGGGAAGGCCAGGTATGAATGGGGACGGACCGGGGGGTGTGAGGATTCGGGCCGGCGGAACCCGATTTCAGGGGGATCACCATCTCGAGGGGGAAGGCCGGCCCGAGGGGAGGGGAGGGGACCGCAAATTCAAGGGAGGACATGGTTAGGCCGACCCTGGCTGCTCTTTGTCTGGACCTCACCACTGACCTGTCCGGCATGGGTAGCCCTTACACATGAGCATATGCTCGCCGGCGTAGCTGCAATGGATCATTGGCCAACGCAAACCCCACCACCGCGATAAGGTGGCAGCCATCGGTGGGGCATTGACAAATATGTGCCGAAATATTTTTGAGCGAGAGTCTCCATTCTGCAGTTTGGAAAACCTTCTATTTCTTTTCTTGTTTTATTTTTATTTTTCCCGACACCACAGTCACATTGTTTTTCCCGACACCACAGTCACATTGTTTTCCCGACACCACAGTCACATTGTTTTCCCGACACCACAGTCACATTGTTTTTCCCGACACCACAGTCACATTGTTTTCCCGACACCACAGTCACATTGTTTTCCCGACACCACAGTCACATTGTTTTCCCGACACCACAGTCACATTGTTTTCCCGACACCACAGTCACATTGTTTTTCCCGACACCACAGTCACATTGTTTTTCCCGACACCACAGTCACATTGTTTTCCCGACACCACAGTCACATTGTTTTCCCGACACCACAGTCACATTGTTTTTCCCGACACCACAGTCACATTGTTTTTCCCGACACCACAGTCACATTGTTTTCCCGACACCACAGTCACATTGTTTTTCCCGACACCACAGTCACATTGTTTTCCCGACACCACAGTCACATTGTTTTCCCGACACCACAGTCACATTGTTTTTCCCGACACCACAGTCACATTGTTTTCCCGACACCACAGTCACATTGTTTTCCCGACACCACAGTCACATTGTTTTCCCGACACCACAGTCACATTGTTTTCCCGACCCACAGTCACATTGTTTTTCCCGACACCACAGTCACATTGTTTTTCCCGACACCACAGTCACATTGTTTTCCCGACACCACAGTCACATTGTTTTTCCCGACACCACAGTCACATTGTTTTCCCGACACCACAGTCACATTGTTTTCCCGACACCACAGTCACATTGTTTTCCCGACACCACAGTCACATTGTTTTCCCGACACCACAGTCACATTGTTTTTCCCGACACCACAGTCACATTGTTTTTCCCGACACCACAGTCACATTGTTTTTCCGACCGAGCTGAAATTTTGCACACGCACTAATATCATTCATGTATAGTGTATACTTTATATATTGTAGTACATTGTTTTTGAGCGCTGTCCTATGATTGGTTCAAAAATGAAAATTGTCTGTAGCTCACACCGTTTGATCTTTATCGAATTGAAACTTTGCGAATTTTTGGAGGCTGTCGTTAGTTCTAGGGTTATACATTTTTTTGAAATCCGTTGATTGGTTCACATTAAAAAAAAATCTTCCTATTGGTCTAAAATCAAAATGTTCCCATTGAGTTCAAATTTTACGTGGCCAATAAGACAACCAAGTACCTATATGCCGAAATATTTAATTATCTAATGACAGATTAAGAATATTATATTTATTTGACAGATTATTATATTTATATAGTTGGATGTTTGAATACTTTTTTCATTTCACTGCGTACATTGCACTCGCTTGTTTAAAGAGCAGGTACGTACGTAACTAATAGTTTCGAATTTATTGAATTATTGGATTTTCAATCATATAAATCTACTAATACTTTAAACCTCTTCTATAATAAATATGATATTGGCTTTAAATATCAGTTGGAAGTATAAATATATAATTTTTATTCTTCTGGAAATCTTATGGTTTTATCATTGGTAAATAGGTAGGTACTTACATTACAATGAAGCAAATCTCATTTGCGATTGTTGACGCATTTTAAAAGTGATGCCAGTGAACATCCACCACTTCAACTTTAACGTGTGATCAACTCCATGAAATTCTGCGAAGTCTTTTTTACTGTTGCGTAGCTTTGCAAAGCTTTTGTAACATGTCGAGTGTATTTGAAAATAAATAGCACCGCAGTTAACTTTATATCCGCGGATCAGATTAATTTTTTATTCCTTTGTTCTATAATGACCAAGGATGTTCTCTGTTTTCAACAAAATGGCAGATTTCTGCGTAAGCTTTGAAAAAAGACAACACCGTCCTTTTTTATCGCTCAATTTCACGTTTGCTTTCATTCGATTTCAGAATCTATCTTGCCAGTGTGTATCCATATTGATTTAAATCCAAAAATTTTCCTAGATATGAAAAATAATTGAAATGCCGAAAAGTAGTTTTCAAGATAAAAACCTCTCTATATATATATTGTCAAATCTTTGGAAAACCAATTCAACTTTTTCCATTTTTATTGGATTATTGGATTGTGATTGCATGATGTTTTTATATTGCAATACAGGACCGAAGCTGTTAAATGCAAGCTTGTGTCATATTAAGCTCCTGACGTTCTTTATTACATTTAATATAAACTTCATTGACGTAACTGGTAACTGCGTTTTTAGAGTTGCTTAGTGTAATGAAGCGCAAAAGTGTTGATACATATAAAACACTATTTTAAAGATGGCGCATTGGGAAGGAAATCAATTATTTCAATATGACAACATATTGGTAAAACACCAATTTTCACTCTAATAAGTCTATATTTTCATTCATAAATATGTCATTTAAATTCAATTGACATTTGGTGGGACAATAAACGACAAGTGACGTTATAATTTATTGTTGATTTGGTATAACATCAATGTTGGTTGATAAAAATGACGTCACATGCCGCTGATGTCAGTTAAATCGTTTTTCGTCAAAATACAAATGGTATTTCAAATTGATAATACGGAACAGGTTGGGTGAGTGGTTAACGCTCTGAACTTGTATTCCGGAGGTCCGGGTTCGATTCCCGCGGCCGTCCTTCCTGACTGGGGTTTTTTCGTGGTTTTCCTTCAGTCAACAGGCAAATGCTGGGAAGGTACCCTACTAATAGGCCACGACCGCCTCCTTCCCACCTTCCGTCCTTACCTACTCTCCACCATCATCTCCCAATCATCCTCATAATCATTAATCCGTCGCCATTAGCCTCGCTGCAGAACAGTGCGACGTTAAGCCCCAGACAAAAAATATAATTGCAAATAAAAACGTTGATTTTTGGTGTTGTGCGAAACAGTTTCACCAGAATATGACTAGCTATTTGGAAATGTACAGTAAAAATAAAATATGCAATTTCCTTTACACCACGCTTTGTTAAATCGTAACACCTTGATGGTTTAAGATGAAAACTAAGTAATTATCAATGTTCTCCCAAACTTCAATAAAACCAGCTTAATGAGGTATATGCATTCTGTTTGTCTCTTAAAATACGAAACGTGTAGTATAATTCCCAGCAAGTAGCAATTATTCGAAAGTTTCTCAACCAACCATTTGCAGTGCTAACGAAGGAACCCATTAACTGTAATTCCAACACATCACTTATTAATAAAACGACTGTTTCATTATCTTTCGACGGTTGTATGAAGTAAAAGTTGTCAGCGTCATCTCAGTTGTCATGGAACCCAACGGAATAACAACTTTGATTACATTTACTAACGAATAACAAACTAGTTTGCTTATGCATATGTTTAACTAGTTTAGATTATCCAATTATTATTAATAGAATTAACTCCTTGTTTACATGCACTACTTTATATTAAATGACACTGGCATGTATATACTCATTTGGTAAAAGTAGATTCCATGTGTGGGGAGTTTTACCAGTAACGACACAGTTTTCACTAATTATTGGCGAAGCAATTTGTTTGGCGAGGCGTGCAAATAACTAGCATGCATGCACCAGTTGAAATTTAAATTGAACTTGTAATCGTTCAAACAAATTTACGCTATGCACAATTCCAATGACTCGTCGACAGCGTGTGCAATCAATTCAAATAATTATAATCTGGATTATAACAAGTGAACTTTTAATACGAGTCAGAAGGTTGCATTTCACGCACTTTAAAGCCAGACTAATGACTGACTCCCATTTTCATGCAAACTGAAACTTTCGAAAGAAAAACATCCATCTACTAAAAATGTGGGTTACAACATAGTTTACATGTACTTCTTTGTTTTTTTAACCAGTGTTTGTCTTCATAAATGACGGAAACCTAGTCTCTGTCCTTGTCACTCACTCCCGGAAACTCGAGAGCTCCATTACCCATCTCGCCACGTTGTCATCATTGCGTGACGTGATATCCGGTTAGCGATCTCTACCGGAAGTTCCTGTTGCTATCCAGTCAGCTGTGTCGCTGCTGTCGCGTCATTACCGTTCCGTTAGAGGTAGAGTTATTAGTTGAGAGATCCGACACTAGGCGGGAGTCGGGAGGGCGTTGAGCGGCCATTGCAAAAGCTTTAGTGATGACTTATTATAGGTTATGGTCATACCACAAAAGAAGGAACCAATTCAATAATTATGTTTCGGAAGCTCGTGTATTCGGCATATATCCATTGGACTTGAGATTATTTCATGTATAAAGAAATTGTAATCTTTATCAGTTTTTCAATCAAGTATAATCTTACGAAATATGAAGATTTCAAATTGCCTTATTAAAACAACATTTAGAAGGTTGCTTCGTATTTAAGATTTTTATACATTTTTGAACTGTATTTATCTCACTTGGTTAAAAATCTGCTAGAATTAATTGCTAATAGTTAAGATATTAATTTCAGCTAACGCCACTACAGCAGCACTGAGCGGATATTTTGTTAATGACGAAACACTTATTTGCGTGAATTACACATCATCATCACCATCATCGTCAACATCAACATCATCATCGTCAACATCAACATCAACATCGTCGTCGTCGTCGTCGTCGTCGTCGTCGTCGTCGTCGTCGTCGTCGTCGTCTTCAGTATTGTTTCTTCCTCGAGAGCATGTAAACAAGCTCGATAAGGTTGCGAGAATTTCCGCGTCTTTGTCTAAACGTGTAGTACTACCTCGAGAGGAAGATTGTGTTTAGATTTCGAATGCAATACGACGCTACGCGACGCATATACGACGTCACGGCGTCGTGATTTAACGACGTCGACTAACCTTACAGACCTACTGCCTTTCAGTGAGATCTTTTCACAGAAGAAACGTAATGGCAATCTTATTCCCTGACTAAATCAAAGCCAAAGGCACAATAGTCAGTCAAAGGTACAATAGTCAGTCAAAGGTGACGTTTTCCGAAACCAATGATTTACCCGAATATCTAGAGAATCAGTTTTAATTGGATTCACGTTGAATTCTGATCGCAGGTGTTCTTAGCTTGTCAAAACTCTGTATTTAAAACTAAAAACATTAATCTCACTACTTGGTGGCAGGTGTTGGATTTTACAAAATACGTTCGTTTTGTCATAATTAAATGCCAAGGTTTAAATTTAAAGACAAGACATTAATCTACATTACTTACAAATAATAAATAAGCATATTTTTCATAGCTATTCATTTCATACAACTACTACCGGCTTGAGCTAGAAACCGTTGAACCTCACATCAAATTCTTTATTTGAGTTCAAATTATTCTAATGATTCGCTCCATTGTTGTGAGGCACAATGTGATTAAATATGAGATAAATAGTCATTATTTGCATACAGAATATGAAATAGTCTGTCAGTTTGTGTGCCAAGTTGATTCAACATTAATTACGTAGATTTGTTCTGCATCATTTGCGGTATTCATTGTTGCTGAACCGTAGAGATGATGGCGCGACGGAGCGAGAGACGCACAAATAGATAATAGACAGTAGGAGAGGTGCGGGACGATAATCGAGGATCGAGGAATAGAATAAAAACGATCCATTGTGCAGTCCAAAACAAAATATGCAGATAAACTATTTAATATATGCAAAATATATTCTATTGAATGTTCGCGTTGAAAAGCGAGCGAATTCAATTCTCTAAATAAATATTAAATATTTCGTAGAAAATGTATATCTTTATAATAGTTAAATATACGGCACTTGTAGTTTATAGCTATATCAAGTGAAGATGTCGCTGGGTAGCCGCAGCGCTATTGGCAGACAACCAAACTCGTAAACATTGAGTCTCGCTGTGTGGAGAAGGTGAGAGGACGTATCTCAAGATTGTGTTTTCTCTGCTTCACACTTTACAACTCGCCTGCTGCTGAATATGTCTCCGGGAAACTGTCTGCTATTGCTTTTCACTTCGGATATTATATTTATGCCACCCCCCTCATCCTCACACTACATTTACTGCTGAGAGATATTTTTGCAAGACAACAAGAATAGTAGACGTCTTAAACTACCATGTTTCAATTTTTTTTGAATGACACGTCATCTTTCTTTTTATATATTTCAATGTAAAAATCTAAAGTTTGCATAAAACACTATACGATAGCTATAGATTTTGTCCCATTTAAGGTCTTGGTGGATATTACTGAAGTAACTTTCTAAACTCATCAAGTTTCCAGCTTGATGGAGATCTGCAAATAAAGTTCAAAATGCTTGAAAGTTTAACTGCCGGACTAAACTGGGATTGGTCAATGTTGATACGACTTCTCTCCGAGCTCAAGCTTACAAACTGCACTTTCAAGTCTAGCGTGATGCGATATTGAAGTCAATAAAGTGATAGTCTACAGCTGGAGAGTCGCAAAGCTCGTCAATCGGGAAAAGGTCCCACGATCAAGAAATGAACTTGCAGTTTTACTCCCGGATGGCTGTGCAATGAAACAGAACACTTCTGTTTTTGTTTCTTTCTCCTATAATGTATTGTGTAACAAAACAAACATAAAACAACATTTACGTGTCTAGAAGTTCAGATTATTTCAAATGCTGATTTCAGAAAATAAATTGCCCACATCCAACTCTGAATACGGAAGAAGTCGATTTCGATGTGGGGGACGTTTTTTCTTCGGTCGGAACTCGAACGTTGTTCTTATTTTACCAATCGCCACACGAAACACACAATTCGTTGCTCGTAAAACATCAAACACCATATATCTTGAAAAAAGCCAAAAATCTCGATATCCTAAAAGCGAAATAAATACGCGTGATATATACTAGCAAAATGGAACATATATATAAAATATGGACAGATAAATCGGTATTTATTTTAACTTTAGCACCGCTAGAGGGGTCGTAAGTCTTTCTATGGCTTCCAGCGTTTTGCTGAGATTATGTAGGAACACAAACTGAGGCAATTTTTGGGTCGTTGAGATAATATCCCAAACTAACACACATAAAAAGTGTCCTTTCGTGATATTTTGTTAGCAGAATTGGTCGTGCAGGAGTAATATAGCGGCAATCTGAGGCCGTCCAAAACATGCGGATCGCGATGGGCAACAGCCAACAACACTCGCAGGCCCATGTAATTGTCAGTATACTGTTCTTTGAAGCAAGCAATGTCATAACTTGTGTTATAACTCCAAGTTTCATAAAGGAATTGTTCATAATGTTATAACCAGGCACTTGACATTTCTGCAAGTTAAGATTAGTTCACTTCAAAGTTGAATCTGTAGGTGTATTGGAATAATTTGCATATAAATAGCAAATTATGACTGAATGGTGTTCAAACTACACGAGAACACTATTCCGTAGTAACTTTCGTGAAATATATCTGTGTTCAACTCGATGAGATTCACAAATTTGACGTATTCGCTTCGTTCAGACTTGTATAAGAAAATAAAAAATACTCTATTTTATTGTAAATATCGGATCCTCTCTTCAGTTTTGTTTTATTTTCATTCAGGATAAATTGTAATTTTTCAGAATTAAATATGGATAGATTATTTTCAAGTTGAAAATTACACATCTGAGAAATATTAAGCTCACGACATTTGGTGGCAGGTGTGGTACTTTTTATAACACACATAAAGCAAGGGTCCAATCGCGCGATATTCAGCTAGTATTTGTCAGTTCTAGATGATATTGTAATTGATTTTCATCGGTCTGGGCAGTAAATATCCAGTGCTACTGCTTCATCACCAGTAGACGAGCGACGCAAACAAAATTGTGAGTAGACGGACAAACAAATCAGATGAAATCATTCTAATGTTGTTTACGTACTTGAATATGTAATTTCGCGTCTGGGAATGTCCACGTGGATGTTCATATGATGTTGGGAGATGATAATGAAGAGAAGGGAAGAATGTTTAGTGGAAGCAGGCTAATCAGGAAGAACTCTTCCCAGCATTTCTTTCGAGTGAACACTACGGAAAACTTTGGGCATGAACCCGGGCCTGCAGAGAGTTACCGCATGACACAACTCGCTTCGTAAAAAGCCAAAGAGGAAAGTGCAAAAAAACAAATTGAGGCGTTCGCTTCTCGCGCTTCGTGTAACAAAACTACAAATATTAGTATTTTTAACCAGAGTAAAATAAATAAATTAAACAAGAGAATCTTTCTAATTAGCTATTCAAAATCAAATCTGTAACAAATACCACAAACTTGAAGGCTTTATAGAAGATATTGGAAATCACACATGAAACCATATTTGAAAATAGATTAATCATATAAGTTTGGCATATGCTTTGCTATAGCATATGCGGCGTACGCAGCAAAAAGAACAACAACTATTCTAAGATGAATATCACAAATAAACCAGATGGAAATGCCACTCTATTGCTCAATAATATTCATCTTGTCTTTGACATTTCTGAATCGCCAGCTCAAACATCACCAATAGTTCCAAACGGGAGACAAGAACAGAAGATTTTTTTACAGTGAAAATGCATCACCATAAATTGTTATTTCCTTTCAAAAGGGACAGTAAAATAAAACATTATTTGTAAGCAAAATATGACACTGATATGTTCAGAGTGTCTTGGATGTGAATCTCGAATTTTGAATGAAAAAGTGCTGTTAAAGTGGTCCATCAACGCTAGAATGACGCGTCTTTGAGACGCTGGAGCTCGAATCAATGCGGAGCACTTAGAACCCCGTGCTTGCCAGATCCACTCACTTCTAGGATTCCGGAGACGAATCACGGCAGCTTCAGATCAACACAGTCGGCCTACGCATCCAACAAGAGATTTATATAAGCTGCTGCTAGGGAGTTATTCAACTTGAAATTATTGTTCTGTGTCAAATGAAGGGGAGAATTGCTCAAGTTAAAGTGTATGAGTGATGGGGATTGAGTGTATTGATAGAAACTTTGAAGTTCATTGTCTGCAAGAAGAAAACAATTAATGGAATAGTTTATTCGTATTTTATTATCGGGATCTTGTTCGTTGCTCGTTTCATCTTCTCTTCATATGACTTAAATAATCGACATCCAGGCCATTTTGCGGCTTGTATGGACTATTACAATATTACACTGTGAGTCACCGCACTAACAAACAAAATAATGAAGTGAAAACGGTTGCAACAATGTTCGAAATTGAAACACCAATGATTTACTTACCCCAGTAAATAATGTGAATATTATATGAACGACACAAGTAACAGATAGACTACCCATAGATGGGAATTAACATATCCCTGTGTCAAAAAGACAAAATAAACTGCTCGCCAAGAATATGCACTAGTGTAAGTTTCAAGTATGAAAATGTAGCAACATATTTAGCACAACACACTGCAGGCGTACCACACAACAAAGTACAACATAAAATAACCACAACTTATGTACGACGTGAAGATAGTTTCTCTCAAAACAAACTGCAATTTACGTAGACGTTCACATACATGTCTGTAACGAGCTTATACTAAGTAATTCAGTTGGTAACGATGTAATGTTAAAGTAGCACTTTCATCTGCAGCAAGTTCACTTAAGGTGGCTGGAGCGATCGAGGCATAGTCTCAGAGCTTCGTAATATTTTGTGTACTCATTGATATTCGTGCCATAAACAATCCCTGAAAAAATTATACACTTCTCGGGTCTAGTTTCTGAGATAATTTGAGTTTTTTCTCCTATGTTATCTTATGGCAGCCAAGTAAAATCGTGACATTTTTAAGCTATATAATGAAGTTCTAATTTTTTTGAACCGAGAGATTTGAAGAAAAAAACTTTTTTCTTGTAGATATACGGACGTACTATCAGGGAAAAAATTGAAAACAATACCAACGTACGTGCTATTTTTAAAGTTAGAAACCAAATTCGAAATGATTTTACTATCTCTACCATAATTGAAACCTCACTTTTGGACCAGAGTAGCAAACTAAAATACCTACATGAAAAGAATCTTTTATACTTAAATATAGTTGGAATATTGGAAAACGTTATTTGAACTTATACTTTCAAGAAAAAAATATTTTTATAACTGTGAGTGGCGCATGGAGTCAGGTGACATGCTGGAGGTTAAGGGCAGCGATGATCGAAGCTGCTCGGAGCGATCGATGACGTATTGTGGTGGTCGACGTGGATCATAGAGATTAATAACCTTTCAGAGAGATGTAACTCGGTGTTTTTGTCGTGACGAACTCTTGAGGTTCATCCTGATTGAGGATATGAACTGCGTTCTTGATTGTGAAGCTTACGAAAGACGACGGAACAATACGTTACTTTCAAAAGATAGTGCGTCATGAGAAAGATATTTCAAATCGACATCCGTCCCGTTTCTCAGAGCCTCATAATAGTTTTTAATTGTACATGTTACGAAGTATTCTATTCTATTACGAATGATAGCGAATTGTTAACAAGTTCAGATGACGAATGTTATAACAAGGCAGCACAGTTCTCGTCAGATCAAATATGTTAACAACATCGAGCGGGGCCAGTACTTGGACGGGTGATATTTCAAGTTCAGTGTTGTGATTAGATAATTTTATTTTTATCTAGATAAAGATAAAGATAAGCTGCCTAAAATTTACCTAGATAAGATAGCCTTAGTATGTCTGGTTAGGCAGTGAATGTAATTATGTAATGTAATTTATGAATTGTCTTACCCCCTGACCCAAATAATATTTGGAACCAGGGTTTGGAAAAAAAAAAAAAAAAAGATAATAGGTAAATTTCCAAGAAATCGTCTAGATAATAGATAAAGATAAAAAATAATTATCTAGATAATTGTAATAGATAATAGATAAAAAAAATATTACCAAATACACGGCTCCGTAATTATTTTCGAATCCTAATTTGGGAACTAAAGTTTTTTAAAAATGTGGACGTCGAAACAAGCCAACTAATGCAACTAAACGGAGATGAATTTCCTTTTTCATATTATCTGACATTTGAGGTTCGTGCATGTTCATACAAACAAATGCATTTTGAATTTTATATTTTTTATCTAGATAATTGCCAAATAGATAACAATATTTTTATCTAGATAAACATAAAGATAACCAATTATTTAATTATCTAGATAAGATAATAGATAAAAATTAACTATCTAGATAATTATCTAGATAATTTTATCTAGAAAAGTCACAACACTGTTCAAGTTTGGCTTGTTAATTGCCGGAGAGAATGTAGTGTATAATGAAAATGTACGAGTAGTTGGAGAGTCTACCTCCACCTGTTCTTAGTCTTTCGACAGCGTGGGTTTGTGGAAGCTCGGGCTGTAAATGTTCGAAGTTCTACCAGCAGGTTGCTGGGGGCTAACAATCCACTCGTCTGAAATATTGACAGTTTCAAATCTTCAATAAACTTTACCTTCCCTTTCGTCTTCTCCTCCTCTTCATCTGGTATCCTGGCATGATGGTATCCTCTTCTTAACGCAATGCGCCAATCTCCTTTTTTGGTTTTAATTTTGACTCTTTTTTTACATTTTGATTTTAAGCTTTCTTCTCTTGGTCCAAATTTGTAATTTTAGGTTACTTTCATCCCAAATTCAAGCACATTGTTTGTTATTGAGTAGTGCTTAGGGCGAAATTATTTCATACATTTTTTGGATAAGGATTTAAAACATTTGCTTGGCACTCCTTTTAGATCTGTTTTTTTTTACATTTTTTTTATGTGTTGGGATATGGTTTACTGGTTTCCAGTAAGGAATTTAATAATTGGCATTTAGAATTCGTGATACAATTATGATCTTTCAGTCTTGGATCGTGAGCTGATAGCCTGGCGGACTTTAGGTGATTCTCGCTTACGCTTCTTGGTTAACGCGAACCAGTTTCAATCAGCTAACTTGAATAAAACTCTCACTATCGTATATTATTCCTTTTGACAAAAATATGCTATGTGTGATTTAAATATATTGAAGTAATAAAAAAACATCATTTACTCTGGAGAATTCCAGGTACATTGGAAGAAGTACGGTGACTCAACGCATGTATAATAAAAATCGTACCACCAACATTTTGTTTATTCAACAACCCAATTCCATTTGATATAAAGTGAATTAGTTAAATGTTAACGAATACAAAGCACAAATAACCATTCAATTTCTTTGGAAAAGGGCTAACAAAACATTCTGAATTCGCAACCTATTACGCATTTTATTTCTTGTTCGTGTATGTAATGTTGTTTTTTGTTTTTTATGGAATTCCATGGGGTCCTCTTGTTATCCCCTTGTGGACTCCTATGTGTTAACGTGTTTTACATGAATTTGACATGATGTCAGTCTTGCGCTTTCGATAAATACTCGTTTTATTCAGTTTTGGTATTGGCGACTATTTCAATAAACAAATTATTATGTATAGTGTGTCAATATTTCGTATCCAGAGAAAGTATCCTCTAATAAGCACCTCGATTGTGTAACTCTTGTCGACAGTCAATCGTCACGTCTCATGACAGATATTGACTTTACTAGTCGATAGTCTATGGCGTGTCCATGTTATTTCGAAGAGTTGTCGATAGACTGTCAACGAAAATTACACGATCCCAAAGCTGGTTAACGAACAGCCGATGAAAAATCGATATGCAGTTCAATTGTAAGAGGTATACATCAAGCTGCTCTGTTGCTAACATTATTTGTTCTGAACATTTATATTATTGTCCGATTGACTCCGAACAATGTTTTAAACTGTATGTCCTTCTATCTTCTTCCAGCTGCATCCGCGGTGACTTCTTGAAGCTGTTCCTGCACTTGGATCGGCCGGACGTCAACGAGTTCACCACGTGGTCGGGCCTGTTGTGCGGGGGCCTGACCGACATTCCGCATGTCATCTACAGTTCGGGGCCCGTCATTGTGCTGGAGTTCCACACGGGGGCCAAGCCGAGCAACTCTTCGGGCTTCATCGGGCATTTCCGCTTCATTGACAGACGTAAGTACATGTTCACATGTATTGGAATATTTAAATCATTATTAATCAACTGACTCATTGACAACACTTCTATTAGACTATTCAATATATCAATCACGAAACCAGCTGGGTAATTTCACATTATTGGATGACCAAAGGTTATTATTGTATTGAAAAATAAGTATAAACTTTAATATCGTTCAATAAACGTGATAGTAATTATAATAATGTAATGAGATAAGGAAATGCGTATATTTTGGCAGTTAGTGAAGAGAACCTATGAAAACATAGCTGATTTTATTTGAACGGACATCTTGTTACAGCGACATTATAAAAGCAACTTTTTAGAACTCCGGATATCGTGCTTTATTGATACGCACTGTCCTGTCATGAGGCTAATGGAGTCGGTAAATGATTGATTGGTTCGGAAGTGGCTCTTTGTAGATAGTGAAGGCGCCAGCCGTGTCGCATTGAAACCGTCCCACAGTGCGTAGAGCGATCAGCGATCCTCGATTAAACATCATCAGAACGACTGGACACTGGCGTCCAGCGACAACTCTCCAGTGACCCACTTGGCTCCAGAACTATGCAACAAGCGGCAGAGCTGGAGCCAAATAGAGAATTAATCGAGATTTCTTTTTATCAATATCAATCAAACCGAGAGATATTTCTAATAGTCCTTGACGGAAAAGTTACAATTTACTATATTTTTTCATCTTACCTCAAGGATTTACTTCATCTGAGATTACAGATTGAATGAAGGCCTTCGATTGGTTCGAATCCTGCAGGAGGATATGTTATATATGAAACATGGCACATAATGAATGGGCCATTCAGTCGAACCTTTTGAAATAGTAATAAGCGCCCTTCCATTATGAAATCTCTTCAGTTTCCAATGGCAAGAGCGTCGACTCGTTGAGACCAGACCACTCTGCTACCCCAGCGCCACCGGATAAGCTGATTTACACTTTTGCACCCCTTCTAATGCTGACGTCGTCAGCTTCTTCACAACGGACTACTCACAAATCTTGAAAGTAACACACTTTTCGTTTCACCGATAAGGTCTTCTCGTCCATCAAATGAGACGTCGAAATCGCGCCTTTATGGCTTCGGAAAACCGGAGCTTGTTGAAATTCTTAATTGGCAGTTGATTGTTCACGCATCTGTCTAATTCGAGGCAACGGCTTTTAATTACTTTTTAATCAAGAATGTTTAATGATTGTTAAGTTTGTTTTCAGCGATTGCGAGAGACAATTTATTATTAAAGAGCCTCGTTCGTCTTTCTCGTTTGAACAAAAACGCAATGGAACGTTTTAATATATATAAACTGTTGGCGGAGCCTGACGTGAGTTGGTTACCGGAGTAATTGGATTGCTGTGTCACTCACTGATCGCTAACTTAAAGCAACTCCGTAATTAATTAAGAATGGCACATTGTGCTGCCTCGTTGGCTCTATTATTCGGTTTTGAAAAGAATGACTATTTCATTATGCTGTGTGACATCCCGTGTCGCCCTCATCTGAATTGTACATCATTTCGTGCGTTTTTCAAGACTGAATTGAAACCCGGTTGGAATATGTGAGCGCTACGTCAGGGAACAAAGAAGAAAGACGTCTCCCGAGACAATTAGAGAAACAGTTCGCCGCCATTAAAGTCCCTGTAACTGCCTATCAGAGAAGAGTAACTTTAAGCCCGTAGCTTGCCTCTTTATTTCTGCTGGCATCCATTTAGCAAATTGGCTGCTAGATTCTTCTTACCTCTTCTCTTTCGCCTTCTCCTCTCGCAACATGCCTCAACAATAACTGCGGATCAACCTGAGTGCAGGCGTCTTTGAGAAAATTACAAAAAGCCATTTCTTTTCATTTTTAATCTGCGCAGTGAAGAGTGAAGCATGGTTTCCTTGCTCGGCGGTGACGCGGCGCTGCCAATAACCAACTCCTGAGGAAGCGTACTCCTGGCGTCACAACTCGTTTACAGAATTAGGTGCGAGCGACGGGGAAATTGTCTTCAAGCTTATTATGATCAGCCTGAACTAACGAGGTGTGGGCGCCTTTGAATATAATAGTATCATACTTTATAAAACAAGTCTGTCAACGAATTCTCTAAGTTTCATGGAATTTTTCCTAAAGCCATTACGAAATACCTTTTTCAAATAAATGTGGATAATTGAAATCAGGGAAGAAATCAGAGGTGTAGATTTCACCTCTCTAGATTAATTTAAAAGAAATCATATAAAACATATGGATATTGAGACTAATTTTGATATATTTTTACCGTTTTATAATATAACGTTTTTTTTTTAATCTTATATAATGTAGAGTTTAAACTGGAGACTTAAATGGCCGCCATTGCTCTGTATTACACAGACATAATACCCACTATAGCGTGCAATCGTGTGTTCTTGTTTCTTGTTGTTCGTGTTGTTGAAGTGGTTTCTTGTTTTCTCGAATAGTTTGTTTCCATACAAGACAATCTCTGCAGAGTGACAGCCATGTTGCACGCTGCCGAGGAATCGACAATGCTGTCATGTCGTCATAATGATCTCGGTCTTCTTGAACCCAATATATATCAGTGAACCCAATGCAATGCGGATTGTTGCCTCCATCATCAGCCATCCGCAGCGCCTTAGTGTCGGGACATAAAGTGACGGCGGTGCGGCAATAAAAATAATCATATAAAATAACGATGACAAGTCAGTGGATGAACTTAATTTAGCTTGATCACAATTATTTTTCTCTTCCTATATTGCTAAAATGTGTGTATAAAAGTTATTTTCATTTCCTTTAATTAATGTTTACTATCGTAAAAAAAGTATTATGATTTCGCAGACATTAAAACCTTTAACGACTTCCCTTGAGGTCGAGCTTCGCTGTTTGAATTTTATTTGTTAACAAAATTATGTGTTTCGCTCAGAAGCTTCGAATTCTGAACCGAACGAAGAATCAAACTACCGTGAAAATCACAAGTTTCGGTTTGTCTAAAGTTGTCATAAAGAGCCCCGATACGCGTTGTGGGCAGGACAAGTTATCTCGTCGACTCCGACGTCGAGAGGTCGACTCCGACGTATCGCGTGTATCGAGGTAGTAATCGACAAAGTTTAGCGGAAACAGATATCGATTTATTCCGATACTCAATTCTCAAGTATCTTCCCACACTGCGAAACTATGTACTGCCTACAACTTCTTTTATCACACACTGTCTATAAAGGTCGATCTATGTCAAATTCCCGTCTTCGGGTAGAGAATGTCAACAACTTGATGTCATAGATAATTAACAGGTTATGCCGTTCTATTACGAATTACTCGATTCAACTGATCACATTATGTTTAAATTGTAATTCTCCTCAGAGTTTGACGCTAAAAATGTTATGGCTGACCACTGAATCAGGTTCTGCACCCTGTAATGACCCTATTACTGAACTTTATATGTGCCATTTTAGTACCTTCCACTGTAACTCTATTTATTTCTTATTTTATAATTGTGATCAAACTTATATCAGACATCTCCTACATTGTGTTTTGTTGATTAGGTATACATTTTAATAGTAAGTGAAAAATTCAACTAGACGCAGGGGAGGAAGTGGATCCAAATCAAGTTCCGGGATATGTTTCAGAAACATCACTGTCAAAATGATAAAGCTGCGATGACACTGGAAAAATCAAAAGGTTAAATCTGTGTAGATAAAGGTTTATTCAGAGTGACTATAAATTTTGTAGGCAGTACAAGAATAGGCAGTGTGTGAACTGTCCTCCTAACTCCCGTCTGGGTGTAAGTTACAAGTAGTAAATATTGCTCGGTGTATTGCTTGCTGGTGATTCCCTACGGATCCGCTGTAATTACTGGAGGTTTCCGCATGCGGAGGTCACTAAGCCGACCTCTGCGGAGTCACACCATTGCGCGTGGCTGCCGATAAAGTTGAGGAAATCGACGCTAAATCCCTCGATAAGATGTCTTACTCGGCGTCGGCGTCGGGGGCGTCGGAACCAGAGGAGGAGATTCAGCGTGAGCCTCTATTAGACGACGGAGGCGGATAGAAAATGATTGGAATTGACGGGAAGAGAGAATGTTAGTCGTTCATCAAGAGTCTTATCGACGATTGCTCCTCTCTTCAGCAACCAAGAGGAACGACTCTAATCGAATTTTCTAGAATTTTTTCGATTTATTTTATATTTTTGTATGCTCATTATAACAATTCGGTGAAACATCATAAAATCTGCACGTTCATTCCGAAACTTTACCTGTTTATTTGAAAATTATAATTCTGTGCTTAGAAGTAAAATTAATGTTATCATTAAATCTTAATTCCTTTCCATATATTTCACTATCAGGTAAAGATTTAAATGAAATACTCGGGCTAACAATTTAAAAAAAAATCTGGTTTGCCAATACAAACGTTTCTAGAAATGTGAGTATTTTCTTCACCTGTTTCTGATTAGTATTTAACTATTCACAATCATTTTCTACATCAATTCTTCTTTACCATTCACCACACGCTTTTATCGCTCCTCATCTTCCCACCATCAAGACAAATATTAATTGACATGAAGACAAAATATTCACAAAGGGCGAAGCAATTTAGATCAAAATATCTCGTGTCGTTGAACACTCAATCACGGAGCTTTATATTAATTAATTAATTAATTAATTAATTAAATTCAAGCACATTTGCTTGGAATGGAAGCAAGTGCTTTTCAACTACTACATGGGGATGTGGGCTTGTCTCTCAGTATAAAGGTGGATGCAGGCGCCTTAACTAGACAAATGATTATGGAAAACAACGATTAAGGCGAGTGTGTACACACATTTCGCTCCGTACTTTCAACTACTTTCAGCTCTTGACTAAGAACCAAATCGCACCATTATTAAGAGAAAGAGAGAGCGTCGTTGAATAATTCGCGTCGTGTTTGTTGGGAGAAAATACGAGCGCTGTTCACATGTGTGTTTGCGTGCTTTTCATGCTGCCCCGAGAAGTTTATAACTAACAAGAAAGCTGGTGTAATTGAAAAGACTTAATGGCTCGCGTATACTTAGCAAGTTTCTTGTTCATTGTTGAGACGTGGAAGAGACATACTCTCAACGGACTAGAATGTCTTTCAAGTGATCTAAAGAGTATACGCCGTTCGTGTATGCAGAAGAACAAAACAGCGAAGATTTTCAAAAGCGTCAAGTCTTCTAAACAAACTAGTTTTTGTATAAGAAATTAGATAGGAATCTTAGATGGGATGAAAGTTTTTATCAGGTGTATTTTTCAGGACTTCATTCGTGATGGATGATAAAAGGTTCTGTGGTAAACTTCATTGGAAAGTAATAACAGGAGACGCTGCAGGTTTTTGAGTTGCGAGCGAACGATGGCGACCAAGATTTTTTTCAATAAATCTTCTCGCGAAAGAAGATACAAATAAAAATGCATAAAAAACATATGAGTTTTTATATTGAAGTTGTGGCTTACGTTTTGTTGGAATAAATAATCATGAATGTTTTATTCTTGCTTCTGGAGCGAATGAAAATGAGTCGGGCTTAATACTAATGGAATGTTTTTTGTTTTTAATTTTCTGCCAAAGGCATGTTTATAACATTAAGTCAGTATGAGAAACATACGTTATTTGAAGCTTTGAAATGCATTGTTTTTCAAAGTTTAAAAGATTCCCCCTATTATGTAAAAATGTTATAAAATGAAAACCACCAAAATAACCCCTATGTTTTATTTTCTTGTAGTAAGTGGCCCTGAGCGTATTTGCAATCCAAACTCCAAACGTTCTCTAAACACGCAAAAGGACTCTAGTCTGTGGAACTCTTAAGTCAAATAGAGGTATAAACTATCCCATGTGTAACCCACATTAGCACGTGAGGTAAAAGCCGAAGAAGTTAACAAAAAGACACCGAGTAATACACTGCTGGCAGCCATGAGAATTATTTAGTTCACGGAAAACAGACTGGAGATGATAGCTGTAACTGAGTCTATGACTATGATGCCAACACCAGAATGTAATCAAACGAAGAACCAAGAAACTTGCTACGATTTCAATCAGGTTTGCGAAGTTTCGAACATATTGGAAGTAATTCCATTGAAATCGCCTCTGGTTGCAGTCGGCAACTCTGCCGTGTACCCAAACAAGATCAAAGACTAGAAGTGTAGCGTAGAACGTGCTCCGTGTCTCGTGACAGAAATTTAACAGAGTCAGTGGTTTAATAGGTAGTTTAGCGGGAAATATACGAGGAGTGCGGGAAAACGAAAACTTTATTTTCTTCATTCATCGGAACATATTCATTTGCTGCCCGTTCCAGTCAGCTGTAAATGATGTTTTGAACGTTACCACATTCTTTATTATACGTATAATATGTTTTGTCACAAAATATTTTTCAACATTGTGCATATTTCTACTGTTATCTGAAGTAATAACTAAAGTGAAATATTTTGTAGACACACACTAGTCTTATTTGTTCTGATTAGCTAAAAAATAAAATATCAAGTTTTACCGTATAATTAGAACGTGCGTGTAAAGTTAAGTTTGGTGGAGGAGCCACGATTAGTTGAATGGGCGCTTTGAACAACATATTTACACCTTTGGTTTCCGAAAACTTATAATTAGGTAAGCTTTCAAAGCTCTTTGAAAGATTTTCTTGCTAAACTCCCTGCAACATGTCTAAATTTTGTTGTAAAATATGTGCAAGTTTCTCAAAAGGAAAATTATGGCTTAAAGAAAATGTTACTAAAATCAAGAAGTATAAGAACTTCGTGCCCTTCAATGGGAGGATGTTATTTGGTACGAAAATGACCAAGTCTTTGTTGAAACCATTTTCACCAACGTAACGAGCCAATTCAAATGATTATAACACAAGAAACAAGTACCCAATATTACCTTTTTAGTTTTTACTCACTTGTGTGAAGCTTGCCTTGAAATCTTGGGACTTTTAACTCGTCTCTTGATGCAAAACAAAAAAATGGCGCATGATAAATTCTCTTGGCTTTATATGGAATATAAAAATATCCCAGCTAATTAATGAACATGTTTCAGTGTGACGTAAGTGAGTGATGCATTTATTATGCAATCTCTTTATTAATATCCCTGAACGTCGCAAGTTTTTTAAAACTTCATATTTCATGCCAGAAATGGCGCTATAATTGGGTACTTACACCGACTACAGTTCATGTAGATTCTCAACCCCTATGAGTTGAAGATTCCAAGGACATTTATACATGACTTAATGCAAAGCAATAAAGTAATTAAGTGGATAATAAAGCAAGTTGTAAGTAACTAGGAAAACGCTCAGTGTAACGCGTTGATGAGCGAGCACGGGTACGTGCAAATTCTCGAACCGGAAATGCGTACACAACGCACAGAAAACATATACATCCATATGGAATTGATTATGATATCAACTTAAAAGTGTATGCTTTTCATCGAAACTTTAAAATAGCATCTAAGCACCTGGTTCATAAAGCAAATCAGAATCAATTTTCAATTGGCACTGGAAAACATTCATTTCGATACTTCATTACTGACAGATATTAAAAATGTAAATAACTTCATACGTTCTTAACTGATTGGGATGAAATTTTGTAAAATAAGAGACAATATTGGTCTTAATGATCATGCAAAATATGAGTTTGATCAGAATTATCGAAGACCGTTTTCATTTTTCAGCCTATCAGGAGATATTTATTTAAATTTTAACCAATGAATCTGAGTAACGCGTTGATGAGCGAGCACGGATACGCGCAACACCTCGAACCGAAATTCTGTCTATCGAAAATGTCATTAAAAGCCAATAATTCTAAAATTTCGCCACAGATTTGTATAGAAATCTCAAAACATTCCTAAAATATTGGTCCAAATAACCATGCAAAGCTTTAAGTTGATCAATTGAACCTTTATGATTGAACTGTTCCGTGTTAATTTTCAAAAATCACAGGATCTCCTTCAAAAAATATACCTGAGACCACTCATATGATATAAGTGTGTCTACACAATATCAGATCGACTGTTGAACGGTCATTATCAGTTTCATTTGCGTTTGAAAGTTTCTGCTCTAACTACCTTGCCTTGAACTGAAGAGTCGAAGTCGCCGTGAATTTGACAGCCAACACGCTAATAGTCCGTAAAATGTCAATAACGTTTGGATTTAAACACAGATTAGTATGAAAATTGTCAAAAATGCAGATAATGTTGGACCCAACCATCATGCGAAGTTATAAGTTGATCGTTCAATCGGTTATAGTTTAAATTTCTAAAAACACAGGAAAGATGGTTTTAAATTTTAACCAATGGGAGGATTTGGCTGAAACTTTGTTTGATTGGGTACAATGTTGGGGGTAATGACTTGTCAAAATTTCAATTTGATCAAAACAACCAATCGAAAGTTAATTTTTTTAAAATTTGAACCAATCAATGGATTTCAAAAAAATTAGGGTCTGCAACAATCAGAAATCTTACGTACATGTGTGCAAAATTTCAGCTCGATCGAAGAAAAACTCTGACCTGTATATCGTCAGTAACAGAAAAAAAAAAAAAAAACAAAAAAAAAAACAGAGGTCCGTGCCAAAAGAGCCAAATGGAGACGCTCGCTTCGCTCGCTCAAAAATTATTTAGATTGTTTTTTTTCAGGAAGTACTTGTTTATTTAATATATAGCTTTTTCTTAAAAGAAACAGAAAGAAAAGAGAAACAAAAAAATAAACAAAAAGAGCGTCAAGGAGACATCAACGTCAGTTCAAGACAAACATTTTAAATGTTAAAATACCATTGAACATCGAAAGAGGATAGAGAATCCTCAATATACATTGAGACTATGTCAAATATTCTGACCATTTGCTTGAATTATTTAGCAAGCTTCTCGCTCCCCACTCTTTTGGCTTGGGTCTCTGTTTTGTGTGTTAGCTTTTTCCGGTTGTTGTTGTTATACAGATAACACAATCAGTCTGATCGAGCTTAAATTTTTAGTTACATATACAGGCCCTTGTTCCGGGTTGCAGTACAAAATCATGTGAATAGATGAATGAATGAATTAATGAATGAATGAATGAATGAATGAATGAATGAATGAATGAATGAATGAATGAATGAATAAATAGTTGTTTGTTGCGAGAAAGTCGATTTTCAAGGTCATTAGGACCAACATTTTATTATATTTTACACATTTTCGGAGGATTGGGTCACGGACTTAGAGTTCTGTCTAGTGTCTGGACTTACATTTAAGTTAATTTTGAGTAAACTGACAAAATTCTGTCATGTAGTCAATGCACTGCACCTTGTTCACTTGCAAATCTTCGAGGTTTAAATATCAATGAAAGATAATTGAAAATAAGTTACAATGTAGTATATATCACAACAATGAGAGATTTTGCATTTTAAGGTCCAGAAGATCGAAAATGCAAAAAAAATTATGCTTTGCGTAAAAGTTTCTGCTGTAACCACAGTATTAGGGGTGTGCACCACACGACTTGGCTAACATAGGTAGTTTTTATATTGATTGATTGGATTGATTTATAATTTCAGTTGCCTTGTGGTAAATGTGTGTAAAGGTTGGGCAGGTAAACGCGTAGGACAGAGCGATTTCCAGAGAATCATAATTGACAGTAAATGTTTACACAATCATTCTGAACTATTAGTTGAATAAAGATCCCAGAATTCCGGGACCAAATTCAAGTAAGTATTTGCTACGTAGCAAAGTTCGCAAGACAAGACGTGAAAGAGTAATTGATTTTCTGTAAACAGAGTGAAATCGGGACTCCACGTGATGTGTCTGAAGAACATGTCATCATTCTTCTTTAGTTGCTAATCCATCTTGTGCTCGCTCTTGGGTTCTCAACCGGAGGTATATTATCGTAACTTGGTTACATTCCACCTCCGTACGAGGCATCACCTAACTTTCCGCGGCTGTTCAATAATTTCACGTAACTTCGTATCTCTCTGCGTCTATCTCCTCACTATTCAATATTGCATTGGTTCTAAACGAGGCTATATATACGACGGCACGGCGGCGTCTCGTGGAAAATGGCGTCCAACGGAACGGCGTCGGCGGGAAGAGACGGGAAAACCTACAAATTGTTTCCACAACAACGCTAGATGATAAAACCTTCGCCGGGCGAAGAGGCTTACAAGTCAGAGAGATTTACATCCACGCTGGGGTTTTAAATAAATTGCCCCAACTCTGACATTACATAGGCCAATTCTTAACACGAGGGCCTCGTGTGCATATAGCAGACTTGGATATATTAAATGTGACTCGCTTTGTATGGGAAACTGAATTTAATATTAAAAATGTTAGAATTTATCTTAGTCACGAAGAGCATATTTTTCTGACCGAGCGTTATACCAGGTACCTATACATCATGATGGCATTTGTCGTGGATAAAACTCTATATGCAAAGTCAGCTAAGTAGATTCTCGAGAGAAAAATTTACTTGACATCGCAACTGTTCTTAGTACCTACATAACTACAATTAAATATTGTTTTGTAGTCAAGTGACAAAGTCTAGGTTCTCTTTGTTGTTAAGAATGAAAACCTTTGACGATCTCGTATGACGCAAAACAGGCCCTGCTTTGAGTCTATATCATGTTTCTGTTGAATTTGAGGTCAGGGGCTATTTTTATTCTAATTAATAATATACGCACGTTAAGCCAAAAGTGGCGAGCAACCTTTGGGCACATGTGAACCCCCCTCCCCCCACCAACCCCCTGTCGTTGTTCCCCTGCTTAATCTCCCAGCAGAAGGAACCGGATCTGCTTACCGGCTGTTCCGATTCATGTTCAAAGGGTTAGATAATCCCGCCAAGCTCCACAACGTTGGTTCAAGATGGCGGAGGACTTAGTTTATTCGTCGGATGTTTAATCTCTACGTTCCGACTCATGTCAATATAAAGAAAGTCTTTCTTAAGCCCAGTCCTCGGGACGTTGATAATAAACAACGTCTACTTTCTTCTCTTGGAAGTTCTCGCACTTTTCGACGTCGTCTGGCGAGATTATATTCCTGAGCTCGCAGTCTTCCAGACTAACTTAGCAGTTGTAAATAATTTAATTGAATCTGCAACAGGCTCGCGATGCGTCACGCGGGCCATTCGCTGAGACGTTGTTGGCAAAATTGGATTATGTTAAAATGCACTAACTTAGAGAGTGCGGCGGATCTGCCCCGAAATTGGGGAACTCGGAATTAAAACCAACTCGTTTCTTGTCAATGGTATTTGCCTAATATTGTTTCACGATTTGGTTCGTTTGTTTTTATTTTCAGTTTCACTGTGGAGAAGAAAAAAGGGATGTACTCCACTTTATCCCCGAGTGTGTTTATTTGAATATTGTTTTCCTTCTTTGCTTTCTCCATCCCGAAAGCCAGGTCTTCAACTTGGACTTTGCTAAAGCACACGCCTTTTATTTTCATGGCACAGTGGCTTGCTTCATCCCTCAATCACGGTATTGGTACAACTGCCAATACCGCGTCCCTCTGCATCCAACATTGCCCTCTGTTTTCTTTCCCAATCGAATCTGATGAGATGTTTAGCGCTCATCGATCTCCCACAGTCCGATACTTCGACACAGCATGCTGTAAGTGACTGATAACAGTTAATCCCCTCCTGAAGAAAGCCCAGTCATTAGCAGAAGTCAGTGAAATAGCTCGCGTGATTTCTTAGGAACAGACGGTTCTGTTCGAAACATTGATGAATATCGAGTCGAGTTTTCAATATCAATGTACTGTATCCGTATTTCGTGTGTGAACTTTTAACTTTTAGTATACTTACATTGACATTATTTTTCATAGAACACTCTCCTGAAATGTGTCCTGTACATTGAACGGAGCTGGCGGATGAACATCATACTAAAAGTAGTGCAGGTGGATTCGCGAACTAGCGCCATATGTCCCGGTTAATTCCAAGCCATTTGCTGTAATAATCTCCCCAAGCATTGCTCGTTATTTCGATGGTATGCGATTTTTAAATGATGCTTTCGTCGCCGCTTGTCTCGTTTGCCTCGGCATGCGCAAAGCAGCCACATTGGCAAATAGCCATAATCTTTTCCACCACCCCGAAAGTTTTTGGTGCATTCCCACTGGTCTTTTTCTCGACACTGACGATACATTTTACTGATAAAATTGCAGCGATTTTCTCGAGAGTGACCATTTTCCATCACGCACTGCCGCAAAGTCGATGACTGGAATAACTTGTTTAGAGTGCTGGAAGTGGATGCTGAGACCACGCTGGAGCCGAATTGAACAGTGATGACACCGTGATGACGTCATCACACCGTGACGTAGCACGTGTTTCTCCGGCTGACACATCCAGTATCATGTCGTCGACAGCAACTTCATAGCTTCATCGTGATTCGGAAAAAAGTAATCGAGAACAACGCGAGTTTGTATGCAGTTTTCCACTTTACATTGCGGTTCTTGATATTCGAAATTTTAAAAATAATATATTTAAATATCAGGATTCTAATCTTTCTCATGAGAAATACCAATTTCCCGACAAATATTCTGGCACTCAATTTTCAAATCATGTTTATATTTTTGCAACATACCAGGGATGGAATTCAATTTGCAATTCGTTTCCAAGGATCACATCCTGGTTTATTCCAGTACACAAAATACATTTTTGCTGTTTCCTTTTAGTACATTTGACTTTGACTCCAGTCTTTTTTACAAAGAAAAGTGTTGGATTTAACTCTTTGGTGTCTTGTTTTGCAATTTCTACTAAATTCAATTTCAAACCAATTTCACTTCTCTACTTGGCTGTTTTATGCTTTTAATTCCCTGAGCTCTTCCCCCCACCCTTGTAACGGGCGTTAGTTCCCTTGTTTTTATGTTCCCGTGGGAATTGGGAGACCAGGAACTGGGAGAGCTCGACCTACAAGCCGAGTATTAATCATACATGTGATGCATCTTGGGTAATGTGTTTGATCCTCTTTAGTAACCATTTCATCCGGGTGCCTCCTCACCACCAGAAGCCACACAACCACCCACTCAAGCCGAAGGTCCAGAGGGCGGTGACAAAAGCCTGTTTTCGTGTTTCCGATGCGGCTTTTTTGACATCGACTACTCTATATCGTCTCTTTGAATAGGAGGTTTTGTTAAAAATCAACCCAAGCAGAGTGTGATTTTTTTTTAGAAACGAACAAAAGTTTTATGAAATCAAACTATCGTAAAGAATCGATAATAATCTAAAACAGAAAGGGGGCATAAATAAAAAGATTACCTAAAACTGTATACTAATGCTCTTACTGAGTGAATACTAAAGCTTTGAATGTCGGTAGGACTGCTCTCTCGCATCGCATTAAAGCACAACATTTTCCGACTACAATAAATCGTTTTTTTTCCACCGCGGTATGCGTTTTGGTGACAGAACTCAAACCCTGAATAAATGGAGCAGTTTTTTTTATTTACTTCCCCGTAAAAGCCCCAGCAAAATAATACTGTTTCTTTATATTTGCGATGTTGGTAAGAAAATCAAGGCTGATTTCGGCTTTTGAAAGCTTGTAGAAGCAATGGAACGAATTTGCCGAGTGAAAGATTGCGGCTGAGAGCGAGCGCGATGTGGAAAAACATAAACTTGGATTAAAATTTATTTTCATTTCAGGCAGAGAAAGAAGAGACGAAAAACGCAGACTAGCGTTTAACCGACTGCCACCATGTTATAGTTCTAATACCTTTCGGATACACCACTCCATTAAAATAAGCTCTCAGCGCAGAGAATATCGGTATATTTTTATCGCGAAAACAAACACCTCTTTATTTTCTGGCCCATGTTATTCTCGGCATCCATTAGTTAAAGTTATCCGGGGTGGGATATAACCCGCCCAACCGCCGCTCCCAGCGTTTTATAATATTTCACTCCTCCGATAATGTGATGAGTGAAGTGAACTTGTGAGGGGATCGTTAACAGCGGCGTCGGTTGCACCTGAGGTTTGAGACGGGCGTCGCGGCGTCGAGCATGCTAATCAAGGAGCGAACGAATTAGGCGACGCATGTGACATGGCCCACATCTGTTTGTCGAGTAGACGTTTCTCATGGGACTAGAGATGCTGCGAGGAATGGACCCGGCATGATGTCGTGCCGTTGTTAATCATGGCGTCGATCTTCATTAGAACACAGCGTCTTGTTTGTGTTTGTGTTTGTGTCGCTACCTGGCGGTGATGGTGCTAAGTGGAGCCATGTCAAAGGCTCGAGAGATGCGATGGGGATTATTTCCCTCCCACCACCCCACTTGTTATTAAAAACCTAGCTATATAAAATTTCACGAATTAATATTCTAGTTCTACGCACAAAGGAGTTAATCTTTCTAAATGTCAGATGCCCAAGAGAATTCAGTAGTCCGAAGCGGATGAATACTCTCGTGAATATGTTTCAAATGATTTATTTTTGACATGGCAGTGGTGACGGTTTGTTCCGTTGGAGGTGCTGGTGGCCCTGATAAGGGCCGTTCGCGAAGTTTCGAAGGATGTACTTCCTTCATCTTCTGACGGCCCTTATCAGGGCCACCAGCACCTCCAACGGAACAAACCGTCACCACTGCCATGTCATTACAAGATGGTTCCGAAAACGTCCACGACATGATATATTTTTAATTGCAGCACTTAAGCCGCGTTAATGTTTACTATGACAAACTTTTCATTTCAATTTCGGATGTTTACAAAGAATATGGCAGATATGGAATATAGATTAAATATGATCAAGCCGTCATCATTCGGTTTTATTTCAAATATCTGTTTTTGATTCGCAAATCACCTTTGATGCTCTGTGTTAAATGAATACGTTCTTTATACTCTTTATCGAGCAGATAAAACGATACTGCTGTGTAAAAGAATCTGGCGATACAAATTACACTTGTACAAACATCTCGTCGAGCACTTGCGAATCAATAGCCTAATTCATTTGCTCCTTACAATTTCACATTATCTATTCTCTCGACTCCGCTCTCGAGTTTCTGTTTTTCTTTCTCCAGGCGTCACTAATGGTCGGCTACTTTTATCCCCTACTTTAGACCTCTTCTGTATTCAACTTTCACCGCTCAGCTTTTGAAACGCGGGCGAGCGGAAGTCTTCAGACCCGCGAATGTTCCTTGTACAACATTCTCTTGTCGGACGCGAAAACACTTAACTCGATTCAATCTCCCTCACTTTTCTCTTCTCTTTTGCTCTCCGTTTCTCTTCCAATTGACCACAATAACTTTGCATTCATTTGTATGTACAATCTCAAATGCGATTATGCAAATGTTTTGCATCGCGAGTGTACTTCAGAGGAGCAGGAAATGCTGATTGAAGTATTTCGAAGTACACTTTTGTTTTTTGAAGTTTGTTGTGCATAAAAACCGGCAACTCGTATGCGACGTGACTACTGCCATCTACTGCTGAAATTGAAGGTTATCTCCATTGTCTCTAACGTGATTCGACAAATTAGACAAGATTGAACTATATTTCTCTAAATTGAATTTTATTGAGTTTCTTATTTTCTTCCAAAAAGCAAAGTTAGGCGAGAAACAATGTATGGACAAAATACATTGTGTAAAGAGAGCATTCCAAGCGAGCGAGCATTAAGCGAGCATTCCAATAGCATGTGAATTAATATTGGTGTGAAAGTTGATGCCGAGGAAGACAATATGATCGAATGCAGTGATAAATTCTTTGAAATTTCATTGTACAAAATTTAACAAATATTTCAAAACAATCATAAAATGTCAGTAAAATGTCAATTACTTGTGCAGTTCTTTACCGATATATCTGAAAATTATCGAACACTTCTAAAACGTTGGTACCAATGATCGTGAAAAATTTGATGTTGATTGGTCAAACGGTTTAATTTTTAATTTTTCAATTAATCACATGATCTAATTAAAAGCTATATACCTACACATGACATAAGTGGGTGTTCAAAATATCAGATCAGTGGTTGAACGGAAAATATCAGATAAGTGGTTGAACGATGCCTACATATTAATAATATTAATATTATTAATATATAATATATACTTATTAATATTTATTATGTCTTGTAACTTCTTTAATCATAGTTTAAATATATTTTTTTGTTATTTTAAATCCCACTTGTGGAATATTTTGTATTCTGTTGGTGATTTTTAAATAAAATGAATAATGAAAATGAAAAATGAAAATGAAATACAAGAAACACCCCGAAAACGTCCATAGACAGTCTAGACTACAAACTATATACTATCTCGTCTGTGCCTATCTATATCAAGGAAATTATTGTGGAACGCAACCGGTTACTTCGATGTTCGAAGTTTGTGGTTATTCGGTGATGGAAATGCTACTTGGCTAATAGTGTGTGTGTTGAATGTTTGGACAGAGGTTGCAGCTACTTACGATGTGTTAATTTACTGGGGTTGTGTCAACACGGCATGTTGTATATTTGGTGGAGGTGCCGTGTCGCAACCTCAGAGCTGGTCTCTCATTGGCTGACGGTTCGGTCCAATTATATCTCTGTCTTGTCACTTCCAAAGCTCTGATGTTATTCGAGACAATGGGGCAATATCTCATGCCATTTCCTTTAATTTACATAGAGCTCTTCTGGGAGAGAGAAAGTTGAACCATTCTTCGCCTTCCTTCTTCCAATCGCTGCCTTGTTATTAGGCTATCATTATAAAGTCGACGCTAGTAAATTACTCGCAAGACTTCCCGCGTAGGAATAAAGTATGGGAGTAAGGAACAGCGTAGGGATCAGTGGGAGGTGGGTGGTTCGTAGAAGAAGTCTCTTGGTGAAATGCGAGTTCGATTTTGTCTGAAACTCCATCCTAATGGTTTTGTGGTACTCTATGGAGATAACCCTCAACCATTTGAAGGCCCCTTTTTTGTGGGCCGTGAGTATAGAAGCTCGCAGTTGGTTATTTTCCACGGGCTAGTCGGGGGAAACTTGTCGCGGATGAATTTTTCAGTCGAATCGTTCCCAAGACACGATTCCCCACTTGGTGGTCGCCGCTGTTCCCACACCGATGAGCTCACCACTGCGAAGGTGCGATCAATCCCACGGGACGGGACCTTGACGGGGACCGCACAGGAACGAGGAACAGTTGACATATCTACCACTTGGGGACAGACACGCTCGTGCGCGATCGATGCGGCGAGATCGTGAACTCTGACGGCGTGACTTTGACGCGGCAATTAAACATGGATGGCGTCGCGACGCTGAGAGAGATGATTTCAGCAGAAAGACGACGCCAAGTTGCTGCTTGATTAGTAAATACTGTGATAAATGCTCGCCGGCTGCGTTCCAATCTCGAAACTTTCTCGCAACTCTGTGTGACAGTGAGTTGTGCCAACAGTCTGAAATTTAATATGGAAATGTCTGGGGTACTTCCATCTAGTCAATTTGGAGACAATAGATTGCATATTTTCATATTGACTTTTGGAAACTTATCGAGTAAAAAGGAACGAAGAAACAAACCAATATACCAACTTTATCAATTTTGAAAATTATTGGACAAACAAAGTAAACTTTTCCTCGTACTAAATCAAATTGAAAATATCGAAGTTCTTGTCTTATTATGGAGCCCTTGAGCTCTTAATTTGTTATTCCGAACGTTACTTCCCGATACCAATGATCTTCCCCCTCTCTTCCAGAGTGAAGTACCTTGTTGGGTATTCGATATTTGGTAATAGGAACGTGAGAGGGGATCTTATACACGAGGCTATTACTCAGAATCAGGATCAATTTAAAGATAGGCTCAGATATATCCAGCCCTTAGATTCTCGTTTCTATGGAAGTCTTACTCTAAAGGAATGTATATCTTACTTAGAAATTGTTTATAAAAGGGGCTCGAGAACTAAAGAGCGAATTGTTGGCAAATATTTCAAATAGTTTAAAATGTATTTTGCCGTGTGCCATGACCATTGACATGGTCAATTTGTCAATGATCAATTTGTCTTGAAGTAAGACAATAATGATTCTCCAAATATCGCAGTCGGTCATTGTCTCACCATTTTTACAAATATAAAATCTTAGTATCTCTAAATTTTGATAACAAAATTTCAAAATCGTGTTTTTGAAGTTATTCGAAAGTTTTCGTGTGTCACAGAGATTGGATTTTATCAAACAGGGATATAAAATCTTCTAAGATGGTTTTGAATTGTTTGTTCCCTCTGTATGCATCTACCATTGCATCCGTCCATCCATGAATAAAAAGAACAACTAGTCAAAAGAATGATATATCGAGGTTACTGCAGTATTTGTACCGATAAGTCAAGTCTTTCAGTTTATAGAATCTGTTCCTGGGTAAACTATTTACTGACTAACATTCATCTTAGCAATTGAATCCGAGGCAAAATCAATTAAAGATGAATGTGTTTGGTTGTGTTCCAGGCATGTTCCAGACGGACGGCCAGAAGCTCCCTGGCACAATGTGCGATCATCAGTTCATTAGTTCCAACTACTCGCTCACTCACGGTTGGTTCTACTCGCCGCGATATCCCTCCAGCTATCCGAAGAACATCCGCTGCGCCTACAGATTCAAGGGGAGGTGAGCGAGCCATAAACTTTCGCCACTCTGACTTACTAGCTTCTTGGGGGCTTACGATACGCGGCTGCACATTATTTCATGTTCGCTATAATATGTAAATATAAATTATTATTTATAGTTTGTGGTAGCAAGAGTGAAACGCCAGGAGGACTATAGAGAAGGATTCTTACTTATACATAAAAATTTGTTGCAGTGCGGTCTTGTTCAGAATTGGAATTAAATATTTTATTTCTTCTACCTTTGTTTAATTTATAATGAAGTATAAATAATTCTACGTTCAAGCAATGTTTTAGATTATGCATGCTACATATTTTTTGTTCCCATTTTCAATCGTACACAACCGAACATATAAAAGTGCAACGTACGGAGTCATGAAGCAAGCTTTGCTTTTCAATGCTCTGTGTAAGTGCACATTTTATACCGCAGAAAGCTCTAGTAAGGAGCATCACGACTCGAATCCAAGTTTATTGTTCATATACATAAAAGATGGCCAACGTATCGATCTGCTCTTTGAAGAGCTTTCGAGATTGCTTAGTCGACTTCAACAATGACTTTAGTTTGATCTTCTAAAAGGTAGAGTCAGAAAGTTTCGAGGACAAACATCGCGTCTCGCTCGTGTAAATTCACTCATGTTTGAGGACCGTTAGAAATGAAATGTTTTCCAAGATAAATGAAAGAAATACAGATCGACGTCTTGTCTGAATTATGATTCGAAGTTGTTTGCCAATGCTGACTTGTATTATGTTTGCAGACAGAAGGAGCGTCTTCGCATCGTCTTTGAAGAGGTGACTCTTCAGAAGGGGGATCTCAGGTGAGTGGAGATATGTAAATATCTTCAGCAGAATCCGTTCCTTCTTATTTTGTTTTATTGTTCACGGAGAACACTTTTCTATCCTTAACTTCTCATTCTACGTTTTATTTGGTTATTTCCAGTTCTTCCGAAAAGTTTTCACACTCGTCGTATGAGTGTGTGTATGTGTGAGTGAGAGTAAGGGGTGGGGGGAGAAGGGATTTCTCTCCGATACACACATTTTATCCGCACCACACTTTCTTTTATCTGGTTTCCAGTGTCTGCAATCTTTGACCAATTCAAACCCGAACGGGGAAAGGTTCGACGTTATTGGTAGCCCGCGATTTCTTTCCTCCTTCCCACTTTTACGTGTTTTCCTTCTCACATCTTGTCGTCACGTGATGCGATGCATCTCATTGTCCACGCACTTTCTCTCTCAATCTCTCGGCAAGTCATTCCATTCCGCCCCGCTGTCGTCGCTTCACATCCCCACCGCACGGGGCTGTCAAAACGCAAAAGTGAGCAGAATAAATTTAAAGACGAACTACGTCCTGGGGCTGGGAAAAGAGAGCCATCTTCTCCCAATCCGTTTAATTAGAAATTAATTATCTGAATCGCTCTAGTTCCTTTGACTATGCGAACAGCTGGCGTTTTACCAGAAACCTTCACTCCATCATATCCTCGTGAAGTTATTTTCCTCCATTTTACTCATTTCCTTCTCTATAGCTTAGTTTTCTTTGTGATGCAAATTGTTGCATGTCGTTTCTTTACATCTTGCACGAAATTATTTAAAAGGTCGTATAGCATGCAATTGAATATTTGCACCTGGAACGTGTATTTCTATTTTCTTCCTACATGACTCGTTTTTGCAGATTGTTGTCGAGAGCTTGAAAAAGGTTCCTACATAACTGTTTGGTATGTTACTGGTTTTTGGCTCTGTCGCCAATATATCGCGAACTGCAGTGACTTATTACATGCCTTGGAATATTATTGACTAAATCTACTGGGACTGAGCGATGCTAGTTCAACTCTTAGGGCTATATTTCCCCAGTGACAAATGACAATTTGAGATATCCAGCCAATGCAATGTCTGCGGGGATGTTCCAGAGATATATAACAATAGAATTTTGTTGCTTCATTTTCTTTTCTGTTCAGTTTCCATTTATTTCTTCTGTCACTTTTATTATCTGGGACCATTCTTTAAGGCTTCAAAATCACTTAGTTGTTTTACTTTTTATTTATTACTTCGTCAATTCATTATTTATTTATACTTTTATTTCTAACTTAACTCTTCTCCTTCTTTTATATCCATTTTTAATTCAATAGGATTTTCTGATCCTTCTGATGCCGTTGTAAAAGCTACGTTGGCTCCGCCGCTTTGAGACGAGAAGTCGAGAAGAGACCAAGAGATTTATGACGTTAATTATACTCAATGATGACGCGAATTTATCGCCAGTGAAGGGTTTGGTTTGGTTCTCTGCGCGCCTCTTCTCTGTGAAACCCTGTGAAACCACACCCTCTGCTCGACTGACCCGAAAACCCGCGTTCTGGCGATGCAAATGACGCAGAGTTTGGCAAAGAACGCTTTTTTTATACATGAGAAATGAGTCTTCACCGCTCCGAAGTCTGTGACAAAGTGACTTGATAAGGTGTGAGAAACTTTGCTTTAAGTTCCTCGTAAAGTGTTCTTTATTTCCTGAACGACGCAGCATTGTCGGCCTTATTCAATGGCTAACATTTTTCAACCATTTTATTATTATAATAACCACAGCGAGATGCTCAAATGGTCTCAATAAATTTCAACGAATTTTGGCTCAGAAATTGTTTCTGGAGATCCAATAGTGTTTTGAAGAAACTAGGACGGCAACTGAGAGCACACAAAGTAATCATTCCTTCCATGACCAAGAGTGGAAAATCAAACAGACGGCATGAAGGAAGTGGTACGGACGTCAGATAAGAAACTCACCGAAAAGAAGAGTTCGTCTGAGAGACTGGAGACAGAAGGACTGCGTCTATTGAAAGAAATCGCGAGTGAAAGAAACTCGGGGAAGCAACGGGGTTATTAGTAAAAAGATACGTTTTTTTGTCGAGAAGGAACCGAATAAGTAATATTATAATTGTGATATGTTCCACAACTTCTTTCCGCGTTTGCCAAGCAACGCTCATCCCGCTTACCGACGCGAAAGTTCTGAATTTCGGAACAAAAAAGGGGAAAAAGTTACGCCTTTAAAATGAAGTTAAAAGAGAATAAAGAACCTCCAGCTTCCGCGGAGCCACTGTTTATCATGCAAAGTAGAGTCAAGCTCAAAATCTTGCGTTCTCGGATCATAAGAGCATGATCTTTGTGTGTTTATCCCGAAGCACCACTCTGGCATGTCGATCCTGATCATCGAACGGTAATCTATGATTATCTCGCTGGAAGTTGTTCACAAGGATTTACTCCGATGATCAGTTTGTGCGAGGTCCACACTCTGATTGATGCACGAGATGCAAACCTCATCTGACAGACTGGGACTTAAACCCGTGAATCTCTGTCGATATAAGTGCTCTACAAACTGATCCATTTGTCATATTCGAGACCATTGAACCAGAATATCTTATATTTCTGTAGAATCAAGAGAATTTCACTCTGCAGTAATTCCATCATACTTGACTGCCATTGATTCAAAGTGGTGAAGTTATTCTATTATACCATCTATGATCTACTTTAAAGTGATTACAAACTTGCGTATTTGAAATGAATGGCAACGGTACGACCATAGACATGGTACGACAATATCTTGTATAAAAAGTCAACATTTTAAATCGCACATCACTCTATTTTTTAAAACTGTAATTGAGTAAATTTGTGAAGACCGAAATCTAAACGAACATTCCGAGAGGATACTTCTGCACTGACATTCGCTTTGTATTTCAGTTTGAACCAAGCCGATGCTGTTTCTTGGATAGAACATGATATTTATCCATCGGATTCTGCAATCGAGATACTTTTCTTTCATGAACAACTTTAGTGCTCCAGGCATTGACGCTTTTATTTCTTCAGCCAAGACAAACAAAACACAACTTCTAATTGCTGCTTCTGACTCAACCAGAACTTCACAAACTAAACGTCAATAGGGTAATCGGCTGTCTGCGCTTTTTTCACACCAAGTCTCAGTTGCAGGATTCTTCGAAGTCTTTCTTTCAAAGTCTCTCAACGATCTTACAGAGATCGTTCTCCCATTCGCCCATTCGTATGTCGAGATGGTGCAACGAGGGCAGTGACTGCTCTGACACGCTCTCTATGTTGCAGTTGTTTGAACCGCGCCGATGTCGTCAAGGTCGCCCTACCCCGCCATCGCCGTCATCTGCAACGAGGGCTGTGACTGCTCTGACACGCTCTCTATGTTGCAGTTGTTTGAACCGCGCCGATGTCGTCAAGGTCGCCCTACCCCGCCATCGCCGTCATCTGCAACGTGGGCTGTGACTGCTCTGACACGCTCTCTATGTTGCAGGTGTTTGAACCGCGCCGATGTCGTCAAGGTGCGCGACGGCAGGTCGTCGCTCTACCCCGCCATCGCCGTCATCTGCAACGAGGGCAGTGACTGCTCTGACACGCTCTCTATGTTGCAGTTGTTTGAACCGCGCCGATGTCGTCAAGGTGCACGACGGCAGGTCGTCGCTCTACCCCGCCATCGCCGTCATCTGCAACGAGGGCAGTGACTGCTCTGACACGCTCTCTTTGTTGCAGTTGTTTGAACCGCGCCGATGTCGTCAAGGTGCACGACGGCAGGTCGTCTCTCTACCCCGCCATCGCCGTCATCTGCAACGAGGGCTGTGACTGCTCTGACACGCTCTCTATGTTGCAGTTGTTTGAACCGCGCCGATGTCGTCAAGGTGCACGACGGCAGGTCGTCTCTCTACCCCGCCATCGCCGTCATCTGCAACGAGGGCTGTGACTGCTCTGACACGCTCTCTATGTTGCAGTGGTTTGAACCGCGCCGATGTCGTCAAGGTGCACGACGGCAGGTCGTCGCTCTACCCCGCCATCGCCGTCATCTGCAACGAGGGCTGTGACTGCTCTGACACGCTCTCTATGTTGCAGTTGTTTGAACCGCGCCGATGTCGTCAAGGTGCACGACGGCAGGTCGTCTCTCTACCCCGCCATCGCCGTCATCTGCAACGAGGGCTGTGACTGCTCTGACACGCTCTCTATGTTGCAGTTGTTTGAACCGCGCCGATGTCGTCAAGGTGCACGACGGCAGGTCGTCTCTCTACCCCGCCATCGCCGTCATCTGCAACGAGGGCTGTGACTGCTCTGACACGCTCTCTATGTTGCAGTTGTTTGAACCGCGCCGATGTCGTCAAGGTGCACGACGGCAGGTCGTCGCTCTACCCCGCCATCGCCGTCATCTGCAACGAGGGCTGTGACTGCTCTGACACGCTCTCTATGTTGCAGCTGTTTGAACCGCGCCGATGTCGTCAAGGTGCACGACGGCAGGTCGTCGCTCTACCCCGCCATCGCCGTCATCTGCAATGAGGGCTCCGAACTGGAGGTGCTCTCCACCGGCTCGGATCTCTACATCGAGTTCGTGGCCAACTCCGAATGGCCTGGACAAGGATTCAAAGCCAGCTTTCAGTTTCAGCCTCTGGATCCGGCGTTGTCTCCAGGTATGACAAATATATTCTCGCAAGCGTTGGAGCATAAAAAATTCAACGAGCTCTCTTCTCTTCCACGCTAGTCTGCAGTTTGTGACAACAGTATTTGAGATTTTGTGATGTATTTGTAAATATATGAGCTGAGCATTTTTGCTTATTTCTTCATACTGTTTCACTTAGGTAATGAACCATTTTATGATTCAAAATATATTTAGTTCATTGTGCCACACAAAAACCAACATCCTGGGAAAAGGATAAATGAATGATTGCGTTTGTTATTAAAATATATGCATTTTTAAATGTACCTAGGTACCTATAAAGATATCTAGTTTATAGGTTTACTGCAAGAGCAGAACATCCCCATGTCGTAATTTATTCTTTGTTATCTTTTATGAGCTGGACTACATCTTATAAGCAGAGAGGAGAAAAACATGACCTCGCCTCGAAATCTCTGAACCTGAATAACTCAAAATTGTATAAAAGTAATGTTCTTGGGGCTCAACAAACCTTAATTCATATTAAAAATCATCCTCAGAATACACCAAACCCATCAAGTTTTCGTATGTCATTTTCATTCTGAAGCGAAGTTCGCATTTTCTTGTAAAATGTTTTACAATCTAAAGACGAGGTAAATGTATAATATTATAATAAATCTTCTCAACGAGAATATCACCGACAACTTTGCACGTTGATTCTATAATCATACTTTTCTTTAACCCCACATCGGCTTTGTTCTCTTCTTCAGCGAGTTTTCTCTACCAAGACTTCCACACGACGTCGCGGTGTTTTTACTTTTTAACTTAGCTATGAACGTATAATCTCCATATTTATAAGTTTTGTCAAGGAAGAGCAGATTTGAATTTTGATTGATTCCCCGAGTCGAACATAGATTGCATTTCAACCGTGTTGAAGGTTGTGATTTGTTTATTTTCGTAACCCCTGACTACAGCAACATCTTGGTGTGAGGAATTAAGATTAGGTTGAGATAATTTCGAGTGTAAATTAAGGGAGCTCTGTGTGCATGTGTGAGTGTGTTGAGCAAACACGCAAGAGTTTCTCCGGGTTTCCCAAGTGACATCACGAACGAGTTTCTTCTGCAAATTCCAATTAAACCAGCCTGTTTATACAGTTTTGCATTTAAGTGATAAGGCTTAGTAAAACAACCACATTATTATTTGAGATTCTCATTTATTTCGTTTTAAATAATTCCGTGTGCATTTGTAAAGCCGCTTCGCTCTTTCCAACCCTCTTCATGTTAACTACAAAATTTAAACACAGTGGAATTAAAAACTAATTGCTTGAACGCTGAAGTCAGGACGTTCTTGGCCTTTTGCGCCCTCTCTTTATACAAGATTTCCTCTCTAATGCTCACTAAACATTCTTTTGCAAACCCACAATTTAATACATTCAAGTAAATCCTTTTAGGATTTTTACAAATATACTCACACCATGTTATGTTGGTTTAATAAGTCAATCAAAATACCACAGCAATTAAAGCTTTGGAGTTAGTAATTAAAAATGCAAATACTCGGTAAACATTTCCTGGACAATTTGCAGCTGCTCGTGATCACATGGCGTGTGATTGTAGTTGCAAGCGTCGCCGCGTGCTCGCCGGGAGCGCTAGCTGCCGACGCCTCAGCGTCGCTGTTCGCCCGGCAGGTGTCAGCACGTGCAGCGTCGAGGCATTCCAAGCGCGCCGTTTCAACGCCGACTCGCATTTTACCGCCTACACAAGAGAAGGAGGGCTAATTGAAAACTTTTATCTGTATTTTCAGAATCGGATCGGCTTAATATGGGCTCAGGTGGCTCCAGTCAAAAGCACAACGCGGAAATCGGGCCAGCAGTTAGCGCTACAAGTAAGTTTTTATCTAATTCAATTCGATCGCTTTTAATATTTGCATTGTAATTTACTGTTTCATTTCATTTCATTTTACCTTTATTTCATTTTACCTAAGATTAATAATTTTTTTTTAGAAAAAACAATAAAATCTTATTAGAAGTTTCTTCAATCAAGATAATTAAGGAAGTAGAAATTGCATACTTTTTATTTGGATTAAATTAGAATTAAATCAAAATAGATTTCTTAAGACTACTTAAAATTTACATAACCTTTCGAAAGCTGATAGAAAAAATGAAAAACTAAGTGTTTCCTGAATTAAATCAAACAAAGACGTTCTTGTGCAGGGAAGAAGCCATACCATTAGTTTGTGCCGGAGTTATCATTCTATTGTTTACAAAACGTGAATAGTTATGTCAGACACTCTGCAGCTAAAGCGTCTAGATTTCTTCTGGTACTTCGGGTGCTTCTAAACCCTCTTCTTACTCCAGTAATGAAATCTTTGTTGTTTGTATTTCCAAGTCGTTAAGTTATTATTTGATTTCTCAATCTCTGTCTTTCTTCCCCACGACGTCTCTCTCAGCCGTCGCGACGCTCGGCGCCGTGACGTCACCGATAACTCTTCCGGTAGCGAGCCCGGTCGGGCTTCGGGCTCGGCCAAGGGTTTTGCTCTGCCCGAATAAACCAGGTTAATCGCCAATTAAGCTCTCCAACATTTCTCTCGAGGAAAATCGCAGCCATTTGACGCAGAGCAATATTTCAATTTTACTCGACGATGACGTAAATAGGTATTGATCAAGACTTACGGTGGGAAATTAATAAAGTGCGACTAGAGCAGCGACGTTCTTCTTAGTAGAAATCGTTAAAAAGACGCTATTAAAATTCAGAAATATGCTTAATATTTTCCAATTTGATACTTAAGTTTTAAAATACAAAAAAGTTATAATAAACGTAATTAGATCATAATGCTGACGAAAATCTTAAAAAGAAAATAGCGAACACCAGAGAGCTTGTGTCGTCACAACGACGGAAAACACTGATCAAAAGTTGAAAAAAAGGAAATATAAATTATAAACCCCTACGTAACGTCTACATCATAAATGTTTCTCATCAATTACAATCTAGCCGCAGGTAAAGTAGCGCGAACGAGTTGTTCATTTCAATTAGTCATCTAAATAATGGAAACAAATTGCTGTTTGTTACTGGGTGCAGTTGGAGTAACTAAACGTGGCATTTAGAACAACGCGCCGAGTGAAAGACGCTGCAATTAAATCCGCGATCCGCTGAATGTCATTGCTGCTGATCGCCTTCCTCGAGAGATATGCTGACGATAACGAGAATCGACTTCAGTTCCGCTTCCGAGCCAAGACGTCGGAGTGACTATCTGCTGAGTCGAGTTCTAGTTTATAATTCTAGATCGAGCTACAATAGAGACATTTGGTTGAGTATAGATCAAACTAGAGACATCTGGTTGAGTGTAGCGCAGGCCAGAAACATCTGGTTGAGTGTAGCTCAGGACAGAAACATCTGGTTGAGTGTAGCTCAGGACAGAAACATCTGGTTAAGTCTGTATCGCAGGCCAGAGACATCTGGTTGAGTTAAGATCAGGCCAGACACATCTGCTTGAGTGTATATTACGTGAGTGTTGAGGGTATACATCTAGGTTAGTCTGTAGCTCAGGCCAGAAACATCTGGTTTAGTCTGTAGATCCAGCCAGAGCCATCTGGTTGAGTGTAGCTCAAGCTAGAGACATCCTGGTTGAGTGTATCTCAGGTCAGTAACATCTGGTTAAGTCTGTATCTCAGGCCAGAGACATCTGGTTGAGTTAAGATCAGGCCAGACACATCTGGTTGAGTGTATATTACGTGAGTGTTGAGTGTATACATCTAGTTTAGTCTGTAGCTCAGGCCAGAAACATCTGATTCAGTCTGTAGATCCAGCCAGAGACATCTGGTTGAGTGTAGATCAGTCAAGTAGATATATCTCCGCCTGGTTCTAGTTTCGTGTTATTATCGGTAGATACTAGATCCGTGTGCAAATTAGATCCAACGAGAGTTTTATTGGAGATAGCGAGTGGGACAGACAATATTATCAAATTGTTTCTCGTAGAGTATCGGTACCTATTTCATGTGTGTGTGCTAACGGAAAGAAAAATATAGTTCGACAAACATTTATGTATTTATGAATATAATAATTAATAGTTCTTTTGACGCAATATCTAATGTTATTTCAACCAAATGATTCTGATTGAAATAATAGGAATATTGCCAAAACAAAACTTCACAAATATGAATCCATCTATGATATTTATATTTTGTTTGGCAACATAACACCTTATTTTCCGTAAATGTGCACAATATTATATTAGAAAATTCAGGGCAGAGTTTTGTTCGTTAGCTCCATAGATGATTTTTAAAATATAGGTCATCATGACATAACCCGTCCAGACATGTGGGGGATGAGCATTGAGCAGAATCCGCGTCCTGTCAAATCGACGGTACACCAAAGAAAAAAGATCTAGAGCTCACAACTCGTCTTTTTCCAATAGTGTGGTCAGACGTTCTAATCATAGACACCATTACTTACGAGATTTTGAAGATAGATTCTGTAAAACATACCTAGAGTACTCAATTACAACCATCTATCAACTAAATGAAGACATATCAGCTAGCGAGCCGTCATTATTCAATGTGACCATGAATTGAGTCACAGAGTTTTTCTGGTTTAACGACCTGGAACATAGATTGCAGACCTATGACAAGTCTTTTTAAAATGTGTCCTGATTATATTAGTAAATTCTCGCTAATGTATTATATGCGGTGGGCACGTCGACTACATAAAGGGAGATTATTACTTAGGTTGTTTGTAACCATCTACAAAACTAAGTAAATTTACGCAGAGTCTAAAATCTACTTTAAAGCTTTGTACAGTCTATAATGATGCTCCCAGCAACCTCCGTTGGCCCTGG
Source organism: Leuctra nigra (assembly GCA_934045905.1). Classification (NCBI taxonomy): domain Eukaryota; kingdom Metazoa; phylum Arthropoda; class Insecta; order Plecoptera; family Leuctridae; genus Leuctra; species Leuctra nigra. The sequence goes on along the minus strand of OW203761.1, from coordinate 26,851,054 downwards.
TTTATAATCTATCCTGAGGCAAAGAGAGGCAATTATAGTCGAATGCATGCTTAATGAGTCTTGCTCCTCCCTCGACGGCGTCCCGACGGCGCACCTCGGCGTCAAGACGCCGGATCAAGATTAGAGTAAGGGGATTCTATTTTCACGTTTTACTCTATTTCTTGGACGTCGAAAGATCTGGGATGTCAAACTGCACTCTATACGAGTCGGGCGAATGGGATTTCTTTTCAGTGCAATCAGAAAATGACACCTCTAAAAGGGTTGAGAGTCATCTTGGTCTAGTTCTTTATAAAAATGAGATAAAAGAAAGGTACTAGATGGAGGCAAGTTTATGGTGTTGCTCGTACAAAAGAGAGTCTATAAGCATTGAATGAGTAGAGGATTTGCCATGTTTTATTGCAATATGAACAGTTAAATACTTAGCGTCATTCTTGAATAATGAATTTAATGAATCTCTCTGAGGATTCTGCAGTGTGCTGTATGTACTTAGCTTTGAAGTCGTCTTCTCTTTAACTACTTCAAGAAGACTGATTTAATGAAGAAAAAGTGACATCAAAGAGAATTAAGTTATTCAGCCTATTACAAGATAAGAAGAAAATCTATTTACAAACATTTTCTTTAACCTCAAAATGAAAAAGATGAATGCTTTTCAATTCGGATCAATGCAATCGAGTGGAATACAAGCAAATAGTCTTGAAAGAAACTGGGAAGTGGTTTCATTGATTCTAGTCTCACTCTAGTCCCAAGAGATTGTCTCGAGAGAGAGCTTTTCTCCTCCTGTCCGCACACTCGAAGCGTGTTGGCGGATGAATTAATAAGAGGCCCGCAATGCAGGTCGGTCGCAGGTCACACTGTGTCATATAAAAACCTGGCAACACCGCGAACCGTCATGCCAGTGTGTCGTTTGATTGGGTGAGACGGATGACTTTGTCGGACATCTCACGCACAGATGATGATGACTTGTTCCTTCAAAAGCAACAATGTTGGCACTTTGTTTCGGGAGATAAATCAGTAGTTTGCTTGGTCATTTAGATTCTGTGTGTGCTAGTTTTCAGAACATAACTTATATCTATAGTTTCCATCGCAATTTCCCTTCTTCACGCTTTGCCAAAAAAGAAAACGTGATGGATGATTTTTCCTTGCTGCACGAACAGACATAGTAGAAGAATAATAGCAGACTTTTTTACGTTAATCCTTGCTTTTTGCGGCGTTCCTCATTTTCATACTCAAAACTGGAATATATATTCAAAAACAAAAGAATTAAAATTATGCGAATTACGAATGAAAACTTGCTCATGAATATGTATAACTGTCGAGCAATTCTGCAAATGAATGAATGAATCAATGATAATTTAATTTCACCTTCATCTCGCAAAAACTCGTTATGTTTTGCCACTTTGCATCTCAATCTACCTCTTTACATTGCGCTTCGAATTGCTCGTTGTATAGCAAGGTGGAAGTGGTAGAATGAAACGAAGCTAAATAATTTAAAAGGTACACTCTAGAAGAGGAGAAGAAGGAAGTGGAGACGTCGACTAGATCGATGTGGAGGACAAGAAACTTCTAGCCGAACGAAACAATAGACGAGGGAGAAGAATGGACGACATGATTTACTGGAAACAAGATGACAAGATCAAGCCGTCTTCTGGAAAAAAAACAACTGTGTCAGAAATATGAAGAACTCGGAAAAGTTTACAAAATGTTATCCCGAAGATGTTTAAGATACACGCCTTGATTGAAACATAATAGATCATATATTGACAATATTTAACAAATATTTAATTTTTTAAAGTTTTTGACATGATAAAAAGTGTTTTGTTTCATATCGGGTTGATACTAAGGGTTTCCAAATCGATTCCGCACGTTGCGCATGCGTCACATTTGAAAGCGTTCACACAGAATGCGCGATGAAATGATGGGATGAGTTTAGTTTTGGTCCAGCGTCTGTCGCGAAGAGTGGCCGTCTGCTCCCGAGTCCTCAAGGCAGTGAGTGACGTCAGGAAATTACAGGCGCCACGTGCGGGGCGCCGGGGCTTCATCAGTCGCAGCAGGAAATGACGTACACTTACTGAAAACTGAATAATGTCGACCGCGAAGATGGCATCCAGTTTTCCCGCGCTACTTTTCATCACGACTCTCTTGGCTTTTGCCGTGATGGGAACGGCTGCCAGAGAGTTGAGTGAGAAAGGTAAAACAGGTAGTCAACTCTTTATAACTCATTAAAATTAGTTAGGTCGTGGAACAAAATTGCGGAGATAAAGATATGTTTTAAGTGTTTGAGGGGTGAAATTATCGCATTTGTTAGTCAAAGTTTTATAAAGTGGAATAACTTTGTAAGATGTAAGTAAATGACTTAAATTAGCAACTAACAACTTCGAATTATCAAAGAATAACTTGGTTTAAATTACGACTGTTGTAACTTATAATGTCAAGATGGCTTCGCAAACAATTTCAATATACATGGACATTCCACATAACAGATTTTACTGACATTTATGTTTAAAAAAAACTATGTATCCATGCATAAGAATAAATCCCCAGAATTTATTTTTGCCTACTGCGGCTTGTCAAACTTTATGAAATAAGCCATTACTTCTCCTCTATTGTTGCATGTATTCAAGCAGAGCAATTGCACTGTCTGTACATATACAATATTCTGGGACCCTACCGTGCTGACACTAAATAATAAGTTACCACAGGTCACGAGATATGTGCGAGAGGGCGAGGTCACATTCAGGGAATCCGTGTAAAATGTTATTCCCACTACACCCAGCGTCATCATTACTTGTCGAGAGTTTCTAGTCCTGTATATTTGCATGCATTTAGCATGTAAATAGAGAATTAAACTCTGTGCAGTCGTCTCCAAAGTTGATTTGTGAGATAATTGATTCACGAGTTGACCTCGCCTAGAAAACCCGGTCAAAGCAAAAAACTAGGGGCATGAACTTCACATCGAACTTTCATGACCTGCACCTGAAAGTGATTAATAGTAGAACATTACCTACGAGATAATGGATTTTCAATATTCTTTATTATAATTTGTATTCAGAATTCGATCTCATTAGTCAATCAGTGCTACTACATCCAATTTTTCCTGGTTTTATGAAAAAGTTTTTTCATGAATTTTGTGTGCATTAAAAAGATTGCACACATGCATGAGTGATGTGCGGTGAAACAAATTGTGGTTGAGATAATAAAATTCGGGCTTAATCTCATTCCCCATGTACATTCATTACAAGGGTATCTGTTAGCAGCGTAGTTATTGGCCCCCTGTTGGGGCGTGGTGGGCGGGTGTGGGCATAGGTGGGGCGGGGGGGGGAGAAGGTGATTGAATACAAGAACAGTATTGTTTTGCGAAAAGCTATGTGTTTTGTTAAAATAAATGTGCTTTTTGTCGTATTGATCGAAATAAACTTTGGGTGCATGGTTTTTAAGCAGCCCCACAATTCAATTGGTACATTACAATTTTAATGACTTGCAATTGAATGAAGTCTCCAAATTCCCCGCCAGAGGTCTATAACCCTGCGTTGAATGATGTAACAAAAACACATTACAACTTCACGTGGTTGAAGATTGTAAGAAAAGATAACGTTTGAGAGCAATATAAAGTCTCATTTTACTTTGTAAGTAACTGACATTTGTAAGATTATACATTTACATTTTCACTATGCTCCAAAAGTACATTGTAATGGTTTCACTTTTAAAATGCATATTCATATTAATAAATAATAATGTGCGAACGCAAACATGGATTGCCAGGAAGCAATTCACATCACGCAGGCGAATGCCCTCACTTGGGGTAAAAGCATCGTGGTGGAAAAGTTCATGATTGATTTTTGTAATGTGCAAAGTCGTGTAAAGTGTTAAGGTTGAACTCTTGGCCTGCCAGGATGGAACCGAGGGAAAGTTGTGGTTTGGTCAAGGTGCGGCGGTTGCCAGCATATCAGGCGATAATTCCCCTTCGCCGGCCAACGTGCCAGGATGTGGGAATCTCCATTTCTTTTTATCGTAAAGCGGGTCGATTTTTTTTTAACTTTCACGAGCAGTTTGTCAAGTTGTTTAAGAACGATGGTCCGAGCGATGCTAGCCTCTGCAATGCGGTATGTGGCGGACTGAGTGCTGATTGCTACAGACGATTGGATGTTCGAGTGAAATGCCAAGTGATGTCGATAGAAACGATTTATTTTCAATCACAGATTAAAGATGCCTCTAGGCATCTTAGGCATCAAAAATTATAATAGAGTATAATTTTTATAAGTCAAAGAACATATCGTGTTGTGTAGCTACGGAGAGAACTCCAATGTAAGTAGAATGTATGGCTGTAGGACACAAAGCTTGTATAGTTAATGTTTTATTATTGAAGCCGACTCGAGCCGAAGAATAAAACTCATATGGTACTTGATTATGAAAACGAATTATTGTCTCCTGAATTTATTTTGAAAGTACCCGTACTGAGCCCCAGTGGTTAGTGTTCATACAGTATAAGTATTCAATAATTCAGAATCCAGTGTTTTTACACGTTTTTACTACTTCAGCTCAGCAGAGCTTATGATAAACCTATTTTATGACACATGTGGTAGAACAGTCTCATATCATAGAATTTTATCGCCATAACCTCTAAATATTGACATAAAATACCTTCCATAATAATTTGAACGAACTATAACCACTCTCATCATTTCATGACCCTCTCCCATTCACTACACCCCTGGTTTACTATCACTAAAAACCAAGCATAACGCGCAAGTCTGACCATATTCGCGTTTCCTTGATGGCTTACATTTAGTGTCAATATATTTCATTTTATCGTCGCTTTAAGCCCCATCATCACATTATCTCTTGACTCCCAAGGGCGTCGTCTTCACGACATCTTCTGACATCTAGTAACCGTTTCGAAGATTGCCACCGCGACGCCGACGCCGACGCCGACGACGCTATACATGTATATAGTCACGTTGTGTGTCTGTAACGAATGGTCCTTGGAGAGAACGATCTACACGAGTGTCATGTCAAGACATTGTTTCTCTGATACAGATAAGAACATGTTTGGAATTAATTCTGTGGAGGAGATTGAATTAAATACTGCTGCGTCGTTCTATTGGATTAGAAGTGGGGGGAGTTACAGGTGATTTATGGTCAGTGAAGTAAGTGGCAAAGACCCGAGTTACAAGAGCATTTATTCCCAAGAAAGGAGGGCAGAAAAATGATGCATCTCTCGTGAAAAAGTAAGAAAATGAAAAGGGAGTTTATGAAGTGAATGTTAGTTTTTGAACGTTTGGCAACCACTTTCTATTAGATTTGGTTCTTTATCATTTCAATGATTTATGTTTATGGCGGATCTGGTTGATATCTCATTGCGAGAAGTAAATAACAGGTACATAATTAAACGGAAAGTTAAGATCAATATGTTATTGTTCAAAGCAACACCTACTCGATAGAACTTGTGTCTCCATCCTAAATGGAGAGAGCGGCGGTGGTTCAAAGTTTACACCTTAATTTTGTATTGTATACCTACCTATTGTCTTTTAGTTATTTTTTTATATAGTTGAAAGCTATATTGTGTAGAAAGCAACACTTTTCAAAAATAATTAAATTGGCATCAAAGTGTTTTTTTGAACGTTTAGTATGAAAATGGTTAAAAACATTGTCATGGATCATAATTACATTTTCACTCACTAATCGAAATGCGTACCTCCGTAAATCTAATTTAAATATAATTTAGGTAAAAGTTACTGAAATTCGTCGCTGTGTGTGTACAAAACAGATTAGCATAATGACATTAGGCAGTGACACTCGGAGGGGTGGAATTTTGTAGGAAAACAGATTAAAATATAATCCCGTAATTCCAGATGCCTTGTTTCCACTTCGCGATGCATGAGCGAGGACTTCAAGCGAATATCACAAGTTTCAGGCAGATGAATAATTGTGTTATTTGAGGAAACAATATCAAGGAGAGATTGTTACGATTACGTCAGACCCACCCCTGCGTCATCAATCATCGACGCCGTGTTAATGACTCTCCATCGATCAGTGATTGATGATGATAGAGACGGGAAGATTGATAGAGATTAGTTGCAACTTCGTGTCCCGTGTGAAAGAGAGGAATGTTGCCATGAAATGAATCGAATCATATCTGACAGGTGTAGGAGATTCATTGAATTCAATTAAAGAGATGTAACATGGTGTGACTGTTTTCAAAGTGCTATCAATTCAATGAAAAAAACATTTGTTGGAATTAAAATACACGTGAATGGGTATGAGACACAGTTTTTGAAAAGGGAAGGAGTGATTTTACATTTGTTGACAAAAGAATGTTTGAGTTTTGAAAATTCAAAACATTTATAAACAATTGTAGTTTATTTTTAAAATTGATATCACAAATGTCGCGTTGATCTGTATAAATGGTAAAATAAAAAGCCGTTTTACAGTGCAGATACCTAAGCGCTATCGACAAGATCCTTGTTTTCCATTTGGTCAGACTTGGTTCCTTCAATACACTTCTTTTCCAGTTCATTGCCGGATATA
>OW203761.1:26722016-26844329 GCA_934045905.1 Leuctra nigra | reverse complement strand
CTCATTCCGTTCAGTTACAGAATGATGTGGCTTGGGTGAATGATGTAGCCGTGATTTTTAATAAATTATGCAATTGCAGTAATATCGGTGATAGTAGACTGCCGCGCCCGCTAATTGGACCTCTCCAATAATTTGACTCGAAGTGCTCGGGGAAATCAGTGTAAATCTCGATACGGCTGAGTGGAAGCGGAGGTCGAACTGGCGACCTCCCAAATGACTAGACTAATCACTCATCTCACAGCTCTATTGACCTTCAAGTGTATTGTTACAACCGAATTGTCAATCCAAATCGAAGATGACAATAAGAAATATAAATATTAAGATTATAAAAACGGGCGTACAGAGTACGATTCATTATATAAAGTGTTCTGTTTGCTGAAAATTCAGCATGGAACATTTTAAATATTCACCTTGTTTGTACTACACAATGTTTTCGCGAGATCAAGTATGAAATAAAGCAGAAGTGGAGTGAGATGATTGTTGCCAACTGAAAAAGTGGAGCGGGTTAATTGTTGACAACAATACGGGGGTTGCCAAGGGAACAAGTGGAGTGAGTTGATTATTGTCGTCAAAACATTCAACACCGTGTTAAAACAAATACCAATAGAAAAGAAAATACGACAAAAATTACTAGGGACACAAGATATTGGATTGTTACGTATCAATCCAGATACCTTGAAATTTTGAAATAACTTAAACATAACCTTGATTGAGCGAGCGAAGCGAGCTTCTCCTTTTTGGCTCTTTTGGCACGGACCTCGGTTTTTTCTGTCCGTATACAGGTCGCACCGTTTCTTCGATCGAGCTGAAATTTTGCACACATGTACCATCCATTGATATTTAATAGGGTAGGTAGTACCATTTTGGGGTATTGCAGACCCAATTTTGTTGAAATCCGTTGATTAGTTCAAATTTAAAAAAAAATCTTTCGATTGGTTTGTCCGATCAATTTGAAATTTTCTTAAGTTATTGTGACCTACATTGTCTCAGATCTAACAAAGTTTCAGTCAAATCCTCCAATCAATTTAAGTTTAAATGATATCTTCTGATTGGTCGAAAATCAAAATGTTCCGATTAAGTTAAAATTTTGCATGGTGCTCTAGACCAACATTATCTAAAATATTACACATTTTAAGCCGAATCAGTCAAGTATTTGCAGACTTAATGACATTTTATGAGTTTTAAATCGCTCCCAGAAGAGTTGGATCGAAAATTAGCAAATTAATGGTACGTTGATCACTTATTCAATTGGTTCAGAGTACAGATGGAAAGTTCAATGAAAATGGTAATGATGTAGTTAGTTATCTTTTGAGTGGATCGTTTTCGGTTGGAGTTGCTGCGCGAATCCGTGCTCGCTCATCAACACGTTTCCTAGTTTGGTCATAACATCCTCGTAAGCGCCTCATCAAATATTGTCCCTCACCAGTCAATTGGGCAGAAAAAAACAGCGGGCAGTAATTCCTCGCGGAAATGAGTAAACCAGCCGGATATGTCGTCACTCTCGTGTTAAGAAGGGTGTGGCAGAGGTGGAGTGGGGGCGGATGCGTGATCTCAATGCCCAACGGACTTGTCCCCAAGTGACCCACATTCTCCTGCGACCTTCAGATACGCCGGGAGGTAATTGAATCGCGTGAAGAGAGAGATAGCGAGTGTCAATGTCAAGCAAGACAAAGAGGGGCGATGCTGTATGAGTCCCTAGTGGGCTTTCTTCTAATTACTTGCCATCTAGAATTATTTGTAATTGAAGTTTTCGTTTCGTGAACGAAGGACTCCACTTTCATTTCGAGTAAGTAATGAAGCGTATTTCGAGGGAAAATTCAATATTTTCATTATTTCTCATCTAAATTTAGATAAAGAATAGTTATTTTACGTGATATTAAAGAGAACAGGTGTGCAGTTCAGTGCTGTGTTGAGTGCAGATAGTATTGATGATAGATAAATAGCGATTAGTTCGACTTCTCGTTCTCATATCCCTAAAACCACAGAGTAACTCTTTGCAAAACGAAGGCACCATTAGATCATGATACTTGGGGGGCACATTATTTTTAACTAGGCGGAAGAAAGTACCCTGCAAAACCTGTCAAAATCCTAAAAATAAGACAATAAATAAATTATTTTCAACACGATACTGAAGCTAATGATGCCATATTTCATTCAAAAATCCGACACCAAAAAACAAACAAGGGAACCCTGAAAACAAGCACACTTATTTCATTTTCAACACGTTTAAAAAAAATCGAGACCTAAAAACCATTGGCATTTCAACTTCAATATCAATTAACATAATTTCATTTTCTAAAAATAATTTACTGCTGAATTTAGAAATCTTACATTTAGGATTTGGCTGCAATTTAAAAATTCCGGTGAACTAAGCCGAGTCCACATTGACCGTTTTTGTGTTTTGCGTTTTCCGTTCTTTTTATGTATAGCCAATCACAAGTCCAGAAACCGCTCACGGCAGATTTTGTATTGGTTTATAGAAAAAAAACGGAAAACGTAAAACTCGCTAACGGTCTATGTGAACCTAGCGTTTTAGAAAACGAAACTTCCATAGAGCGGTATCATAGTATACTAGAGAGCCCCGCCATGTAACACATGACTAAATCACACTCTTTTCAGATCAAGGTATAATTGTGAGCACAACCCTTGAACAGATTTAGTCTTGTGCTGACGAATTGACTGATCGTGACAAAATTGACTTACCCTCGCGGAACTACCGAATACCGATCTCAATAACAACTCAATTCTAAATCTTGATTTTTTTTTCAAAACAAACCGAAACAATAATTAAATTTAATGGGTCTGTTCAGTGAAGAATTAACACAAAGTGGCAGTTTCCAAATTAACATTTAGAATATTGAAAACAACAACTGAAAAAGGTATGAACGAATCTAAACTAATCCAAATTCTGAATCCGAAATCATACCTAAATGAGTTAATTATACGATACAAATACGCAACATAAAAATAACAGCACAATCAAAGATTTCCAACATTTAAAAATATGTGCTAAGAAAACACGGGACGTACACTATCAAGTTTAGATGAAAGCAGAGTGAAAAGCATTTCTGTCATTGGCTGACCGCTCTCTCGTGGCCTTATACTTTCCTCACTTCCATTTGGTCATGATCGAAAAAGCACAAAGTTTACATGACAGTGTGTTGTCATTGGCTGACCGCTCTCTCGTGGCCTTACTTTCCTCACTGCTATTTGGTCATGATCGAAAAAGCACAAAGTTTACTTGACAGTGTGTATTCTACATAATATTACAAAAGCCCATGGTCAGACTGAGTAGTAGAATTTAATGCGATTTTATTCATGTCTCCACATATTCGTAATAAGATTTTAACCTGACGCATCTCTGCAGAAATCAAAACAATCAACATCAATTTAATTTTGATTCCTAAATGGTACTTTCATTTTTCAATATGTCAGATGCGAGGCGATCTCCGCCAGCGACTACGTCGAGTTCTCGAACTACAAGACCCGTGACCGGAAGTACGCGCGTTACTGCGGCCAACTGAAGGAGTTCGGCATCGACTCCGACCGGAAGTTCTTCAGAGTGACGTTCCGCTCCAATGATCGGCTCGACGGTACCGGGTTCAAGGCCTCGTACCTCTTCGTCGACGAGATGAGCTCGTACACGGCCAACTCGCCTGCGCAGAAGAGCGGCGCGGCACACGCAGGTCAGGAGGCAATTTGTAATCATGGCGATCATTTGAGAGAGATCTTGCAGGCCGATGCACAATTGACGCAGACGGACGACGCGGACGGACGACGGAGACGGATACGATGCTTAGGTATTACGTCTGCGTCGTCCGTCCGCGTCCGAATTGTGTACAGCAGAGGGAATTTGTCATACCTGAACATCGTACCCGTCCGCGTCGTCCGTCTGCGTCAATTGGGCATCGGCCTTTAATCAATATTTTTGAATATAATAGAACAGAAATCTTCTTAATTGTAGTAAATGTGGCTTGTACTTTAACAACTTTAGTATTACAAATGAATCAGTTGTACAATAATATATTCTAATTATCCTTAAACCATGTTTATACCTAAAACTAAGTACTATGTTTTAATAACTGTTCACATTGTGCATTTCGAACGCCACCCACAAGTTCAATATTTCTGGCAATTGCCCAAAAACTATCTCAATTCCCCAACAATGGTATAATCACAGTAGTAACTTAGCCAACATGGAAGAAACCAACATTTTTATGGTGGCACTGGATAGAGCTAAATGCTTATTCCACGAAAAAAACACTGGGCCGAAAGACCACGAAAAACACATCAAAACACGCATTAAATTTAAAATAAGTTTTCAAATTTTAGGCTGGAGTTTTTCACATTGATTTTTGAAATAGCAGCGATGTTAATTGTTTGTAAAAATGTCGAGCAAGTTACATGCTCTAGCCATTTATAATCATCGCCTGCGAGATTTACTAAAGCAAGCAAAACTTTTCAAACTTTACTCTAAGTTCTGAGTAGGACTTTTATTAACTTCTTCTTGCTTGTGTATTCAGAGCAAAATACACAAATCGTTATTTTGGATTGGATTCTCTCATCTCATCATATTATACCTACTGTTATACACGTACGTTTTTAGGTATCTTACTTTTAGAAACAGAGCAGAAGGTAATACACCCTTGCAATCTGTTTGTACAAACTTCTTCTGTTTGAATACTTCCAGGTTGTTCTGTCGCTGCAATACTCTCCACAGTCTTCGAACTTTTCCGTCTGATCTCAAGAATGGCAGTCGTATGAACTAGTGACTGACAGACGAAATCTTCAGAGAGGAACAATTCAAGCGTGTGTTCAACATAGTGGTCTCAATTAAACAAGTTTTACACGAGGAGAAGAGACAATCAGATATTTATACAAAAAAAAAACAAGGAGTAAAGTCAAATAATTGAATAAGAAATGAAATGAAGAAGATACTATCAAGCTAAAAGTCGTGTGAAAGTGAAGGGTATTTTGATATTGCTAAACTAATTATTGTTCACTGTAAAGCAATGAGATCAATTGAATCACCTTGGTCGTTTGTTGTAAATAACGTATATTATATATTTAACGACACTGAATCACCCAAGTAGCCTATAAACTCATCCATGTCCACCCAATGTTCACACTTGCCCCATGTCTCCCTCTCCTTCATCTGAGCCCCATTTCGTAGGAAATATACTCTGTGATCACTGATTGATGTTGAAGTGGGAATATTATGAGATGTTATGGATCGAATGTTTCAATTAACCCAGTTCAATAAAGATTAATGGGAGTTTTGATGAGATTCGATGTGGTTTTAATGATTACCTACACCTTCCACACAATAGAACGGTCATTATACATAAAATAAACGAAAAGATTATGTACATAAGTAACCTCCAAAAACAACTGTGTTTTTGTGTTGCCTGCACTGCCTGCATTTGATCTGAAATTGTACTCACTATAATGTAATCTATGTAATCTAAGCGGTTTCTGGGATCGTTTTTTAACAGGATCCTGTGATTGGTTGATAAATGAAAATTGACCGTAGTTCACATCGCTCGATGTATCAAATCGATATTTTTGACAGTTTTTGAGGCCGTCCTTTAGTTTAGGGTAATAAATTTCATGGACATCCATTGAAATTGAATTTTATGAATTATTGTTGATTGCTTATTAAAAAATATATATCCATGTGATGTCTGAAATTTAAACTAGTTCTAGTTTAAATTTCAGATTTATTTCAGATTTATTTCAGATTTCAGATATTTCAGATTTTTTATTATTTTTCGCTTTGCATTTTACAAATATGCTGGAATAAAATCTCGTCACACTTCTCTATTACTGAAATTCTTGGCATAAATTTGCAAATATTTCAAGATTATAGCATAAAATGTCTTTAAAATGACAATAACTTTTGAAAATTAACGACAGATTAGTCTGAAAATCGGCAAAAATACCTACCTAAAAAGTTGGGCCTAATGAGTTGATCGGTCGAACGGTTAGAACCGGTAAGAACCTCCGGTCTAACCGTTCGACCGATCAACTCATTAGGCCCAACTTTTTAGGTAGGTATTTTTGCCGATTTTCAGACTAATCTGTCGTTAATTTTCAAAAGTTATTGTCATTTTAAAGACATTTTATGCTATAATCTTGAAATATTTGCAAATTTATGCCAAGAATTTGTGACGAGATTTTATTCCAGCATATTTGTAAAATAAAATTCAAAGCGAAAAATAATAAACACTGTTATCACCTGAAACATTTTAAATTTTCTTTCATGAAAATCAAAATCAAATTTCATTTGACATTTTGGAGGGGAAAATGGCATGTGTGACATCATTTCTATGTATTCAACAATGGTGTAACAATGTTGATGACTTTTTGGCCATAGCAATATAGAAAGAAATTAAGTAATTGAAAATTTGACTGTGTTAAAATCAGAAGAATTGTATCATATTTTGTAAATCGATTCCTTGAAACCTATTCAACAAAAATAATACAATTTTATGTTCAGGTATATACAGTAACTTTCATAATTTTACCATTATTGTAACATCTACACTACACTTCCCTATTCTATCACTAAGACCTGTAGAGCAGATGACTTGCAATCGCATATCAAATCGAATGCAATACGAAGGCTCGCTCATCAACGCGTTACACAGAGCGTGGTCCTAGTTAGACTATAATTCTTCTAAGCATAGAATAAATAAGCTCTCTTAACTTTATATTTAGGTTAGGATTACCTACATATTATATTGTTCGTACTTATTGAGTTACAGGAGCTGTAAAATGAACCTGAAAGTTTACTATAGGTAAGCGTCACTTTAGAGCGTCACTTTAAGCGAATTTTTCTGAATAATGTTTGTTGAAAAAAGACAATTCTTGCAATTTGTCCCGGGTTAATTGCTTCGTGTGCTTGGGCTATCTAGGCGTAATGACACTATCACCGTGCTATCACAAGTCACAACGCAACGACCGACCACTGCACTCTCTGGGGACCTATTCTACATCTTTTTTATCTCGTCGCGACCGCCTTCATTTCACTGTCTTCTTACGCCGAAACGAAGGCGGTCGAGAAGAGATGAAAATGAGATATAAAAGACGTTCCGTGGTGATCTTAGCCCAGGGGCCCTGATTATACAACTCCATTGCGGTCGCCTAGCAATTTCTTCCATAAGATTAACATTGAAATAATTCCTAGGCGACCGCAATGTAGTTGCATAATCAGGGCCCAGAGGACCTAAGAGACACTGGATTATCCATCAGAATTATACATCACTAGAGGTTAATAATGGTGTAATTAAAAAGGAATTCAACAATAACTGGAACAAGTTACAACAATCCGCTCTTAGAATCTACGCGGATATTCCAGCTAATTGTTGAATACCCTTTTAATTAACCATTGTTAACCCCTAGTGATGGATAATTCTTATGGATAATCAAGGTAATGTTTGTTTTCCTATTGTTGAACGACACAACGCTTATGGACTTTGGGGCCTGGTTCAACCCTAATAAGCTTCTGCTGAACCAAGACAAGACTGAGTTTGTTGCCTTCGCACCTCATAGCGGACATCCTTTGACCCTGTCTAATACCACCACAAATGCCAGTGTTAAATTCCTAGGTCTAAGAATTGACCACACCCTTTCCTGGAGACCGCATATTGATAGCCTTGTGAAGCAGTTGGCCAAAGTCCGCTATGTCATGAGAACCCTCGCTCGTCAGTGCCTCATCTCCACCTTGCGCACTGCATACTTCGCTTATGCCCAGTCCATCCTACAGTACGGTGTCATTTTCTGGGGTTCCACTGCATACAGCCAAACAGCCTTCAGGTCTCAGAAGAAAGTTATCCGTTGTATGCTTAACCTTCCATACAATGCATCATGCAGGGACAAATTTAGGGAACTCTCGATCTTACCTCTACCTTGTCTTTATATTTTGACAGTATGCCTCTATACCAGAGACAATATTATTTTATTTAGGGACAATAGTCATCATGAGCATAATACTCGGGGAGCAGAGAACTTGAGGCATGAGTACTGCCGGTGTGACGGTGTATTACTATTCAGTATATGTTTAAACGCGTTTAAACATAAACCGGTCTAAGTTCAATGGCAATACATATAAACCGGGAGATGATTACAACAATCTAGTTAATGGGTGTCCAAAAGGTGAATAACAAAGAGGTCAATAACCTTTTACAAATATACCGGGTAATGATTAATCAGTATACATAAAACGGGAAAAGATTACTACAGTCAAATAAATGGGTCCAAAATAATAAAATCCCGTGATATTATTACTGCACGTTAAATTAAACCAAAAATTAACACCAACCCCTAATTCCAAGGATATACAAAATGTATGTATAAAAATAAACCGCGTGATATTATTACTGCACTTGGTTTTTAACCACAAATAGATACAACCCTTAAATACAAGGATATACAAAAGAGTGTATAATAATAAACCGCATGATATTATTAAATAAAACCCCGTGATAATATTACTCCATGTAAAATTAAGCCAAAAATAAAAACCAACCCCTAATTCCAAGGATATACAAAATGTATGTATGAAAATAAACCGCGTGATATAATTACTGCACTTGCTTTTTGACTTCAAATAGACACAACCCTTAAATACAAGGGAGTACAAAAGAGCGTATAATAATACACTGCGTGATATTAATACTGCATTAGGTTTTTAACCATAAATAGACACAACCCTTAAATACAAGGGTGTACAAAAGAGTGTATAATAATAAACCGCGTGATATTAATACTGCAATAGGTTTTTAAACATAAATAGACACAACCCTTAAAAAAGAGGATGTACAAAAGAGTGTATAATCATAAACCGAGAGATATTATTACTGCACTTGCTTTTTAACCAAAACATAGAGACAACCCTTAAATACAAGGATGTACAAAAGAGTGTATAATAATAAACCGCGTGATATTATTACTGCACTTGCTATTTAACCACAAATTGACCCAACCCTTATATACAAGGATGTACAAAAAATGTATAATAATAATCTGCTGCGTGATATGATTACTGCACTTGGTTTTTAACCAAAAAATAGGCACAACCCCTAAATACAAGGATGTACAAAAGAGTGTATACTAATAAACCGCGTGATATTATTATTACTGCGCTTTGTTTTTAACCACAAATAGACCCAACCCCTAATTCCAAGGATATACAAAATGTATGTATAATAATAAACCGTGTGATATTATTACTGCATTTGGTTTTTAACCACAAATAGTCACACAACCCTTAAATACAAGGATGTACAAAAGAGTGTATACTAATAAACCGCGTGATATTATTACTGCACTTGGTAATTAACCACAAAAAGTCACAACCCTTAAAAAAGATGATGTACAAAAGAGTGTATAATAATAAACCGCGTGATATTATTACTGCAGTTGGTTTTATTCTCAAATAGACACAACCCTTAAATACAAGGATGTACAAAAGAGTGTATAATAATAAACCGCGTGATATTATTACTGCACTTGCTTTTTAACCACAAATTGACCCAACCCTTAAATACAAGGATGTACAAAAGAGTGTATACTAATAAACCGCGTGATATTATTACTGCACTTGGTATTTAACCACAAAAAGTCACAACCCTTAAAAAAGAGGATGTACAAAAGAGTGTATAATCATAAACCGCGTGATATTATTACTGCACTTGCTTTTTAACCAAAACATAGAGACAACCCTTAAATACAAGGATGTACAAAAGAGTGTATAATAATAAACCGCGTGATATTATTACTGCAAATCCTTTTTAACCACAAATTGACCCAACCCTTATATACAAGGATGTACAAAAAAATGTATAATAATAATCTGCTGCGTGATATGATTACTGCACTTGGTTTTTAACCAAAAAAAATAGACACAACCCTTAAATACAAGGATGTACAAAAGAGTGTATAATAATAAACTGCGTGATATGATTACTAAACTTGGATTTTAACCACAAATAGACCCAACCCCTAATTCCAAGGATATACAAAATGTATGTTTTATATTAAACCGTTTGATATTATAACTGCATTTGGTTTTTAACAACAAATAGACACAACCCTTAAATACAAGGATGTACAAATGAGTGTATAATAATAAACTGCGTGATATTATTACTGCACTTGCTTTTTAACTACAAACTGACCCAACCCTTATATACAAGGATGTACAAAAGAGTGTATAATAATAAACTGCGCGATATGATTACTGAACTTGGTTTTTAACCAATAAATAGACACAACCCTTAATTACAAGGATGTACAAAAGAGTGTATACTAATAAACCGCGGGATATGATTACTGCACTTGGTTTTAAACCAAAAAATAGACACAACCCTTAAATACAAGGATGTACAAAAGAGTGTATAATAATAAACTGCGTGATATGATTACTGAACTTGGTTTTTAACCACAAATAGGCCCAACCCTTAATTCCAAGGATAAACAAAATGTATGTATAATATTAAACCGTTTGATATTATTACTGCATTTGGTTTTTAACAACAAATAGACACAACCCTTAAATACAAGGATGTACAAAAGAGTGTATAACAATAAACCGCGTGATATTATTACTGCAATTGCTTTTTAAGACGGCTGGGTTGTGAGTTTGACCTTGTAGAGTTTTTAATCGATTTTTGTCAATATCGTTCAATATCAATACCACCCTGAATACGTCATCAATGAGTTCTGCAAGTAGCACATAGGTGGCGCGGACGTTCAGAATGGTTGCTGCCATCATCAGAGGATATTTATCTGTGTACTTTCACGTGTTTTTAAGGACAAATGAAATCTTCCACGTAGTAAAATATGTGAATAATTTGTTATGAAACTAATTATTGTTACTTCTAAGTAGATGTATAAACTTCATTCATAAACAATAAAATCAAGTAATTTGTATTCAACATTATTGTTTTTTTCGTAAATATGACATGGTACGGCTTTAGTACCTCCATGAAAATTTCGAATATGAAACATAACCCTACTGTTATATATTTTTTTTATTTTAATAATCTAATAATAATTTTTATACATAGATGGGTCTAACTAAAGGGTATAACTGGTGCCGACGTTATTGCAGTCTTAGATGATGTTGAATGGGCAGATATCCCATCTGATGGTGAGTCCGTATGCACCGCGTGCGGGCCCCGTTGTGCTCCGGAGCGACTCGCAACCGATTCATGGACTTCCACACGTAATCAGTAGCCTGAACGTAGCAGATGATGTGCAACACCTAAGTTACATCTAAACAAGTTGTATTTTAACAATTATGACTGCAACTTAGTGCTAATTTCAAGATCTTCTAATTTTTGGGGAATTTTGATTTCGAAAATAAGCGTTGCCGTCTCTTTTCTATTGTATTATCTACAATTTCATGTCATATTCATATTCATGACATATTCATGTCAAAACCAAGTTCAGTAATCATATCACGTAGTTTATTATTATACACTCTTTCGTACATCCTCGTATTTAAGGGTTGGGTCAATTTGTGGTTAAAAAGCAAGTGCAGTAATAATATTACGCGGTTTATTATTATACACTCTTTTGTAAATCATCTTTTTTAAGGGTTGTGACTTTTTGTGGTTAATTACCAAGTGCAGTAATAATATCACGCGGTTTATTAGTATACACTCTTTTGTATATCCTTGTATTTAAGGGTTGCGTGACTATTTGTGTTTAAAAACCAAATGCAGTAATAATATCACACGGTTTATTATTATACATACATTTTGTATATCCTTGGAATTAGGGGTTGGGTCTGTTTGTGGTTAAAAACAAAGTGCAGTAATAATATCACGCGGTTTATTAGTATACACTCTTTTGTATATCCTTGTATTTAAGGGTTGTGTGACTATTTGTGTTTAAAAACCAAATGCAGTAATAATATCACACGGTTTATTATTATATATACATTTTGTATATCCTTGGAATTAGGGGTTGGGTCTGTTTGTGGTTAAAAACAAAGTGCAGTAATAATATCACGCGGTTTATTAGTATACACTCTTTTGTATATCCTTGTATTTAAGGGTTGTGTGACTATTTGTGGTTAAAAACCAAATGCAGTAATAATATCACACGGTTTATTATTATACATACATTTTGTATATCCTTGAAATTAGGGGTTGGGTCTATTTGTGGTTAAAAACAAAGTGCAGTAATAATATCACGCGGTTTATTAGTATACACTCTTTTGTACATCCTAGTATTTAAGGGTTGTGTCTATTTTTTGATTAAAAACCAAGGTCAGTAATCATATCACGCAGTTTATTATTATACACACTTTTGTACATCCTTGTATATAAGGGTTGGGTCAATTTGTGGTTAAAAAGCAAGTGCAGTAATAATATCACGAGGTTTATTATTATACACTCTTTTGTACATCTTTGTATTTAAGGGTTGTGTCTATTTTTTGGTTAAAAACCAAGTTCAGTAATCATATCACGCAGTTTATTATTATGCACTCTTTTGTACATCCTTGTATTTAAGGGTTGTGTTTATTTTTTGGTTTAAAACCAAGTGCAGTTATCATATCACGCGGTTAATTATTATACACTCTTTTGTACATCCTTGTATTTAAGGGTTGGGTCAATTTGTGGTTAAAAAGCAAGTGCAGTAATAATATTACGCGGTTTATTATTATACACTCTTTTGTACATCCTCTTTTTTAAGGGTTGTGACTTTTTGTGGTTAAATACCAAGTGCAGTAATAATATCTCGCTGTTTATTATTATACACTCTTTTGTATATCCTTGTATTTAAGGGTTAGGTCAATTTGTGGTTAAAAGCAAGTGCAGTAATAATATTACGCGGTTTATTATAATACACTCTTTTGTACATCCTCTTTTTTAAGGGTTGTGACTTTTTGTGGTTAAATACCAAGTGCAGTAATAATATCACGCGGTTTATTAGTATACACTCTTTTGTATATCCTTGTATTTAAGGGTTGTGTGACTATTTGTGGTTAAAAACCAAATGCAGTAATAATATCACACGGTTTATTATTATACATACATTTTGTATATCCTTGGAATTAGGGGTTGGGTCTATTTGTGGTTAAAAACCAAGTTCAGTAATAATATCACGCGGTTTATTAGTATACACTCCTTTGTATATCCTTGTATTTAAGGGTTGTGTGACTATTTGTGGTTAAAAACCAAGTGCAGTAATAATATCACACGGTTAATTATTATACATACATTTTGTTTATCCTTGGAATTAGGGGTTGGGTCCATTTGTGGTTAAAAACAAAGTGCAGTAATAATAACACGCGGTTTATTATTATTCACTCTTTTGTACATCCTTGTATTTAAGGGTTGTGTCTATTTGTGGTTAAATACCAAGTGCAGTAATCATATCACGCGGTTTATTATTATACACTCTTTCGTACATCCTTGTATTTAAGGGTTGGTCAATTTGTGGTTAAAAAGCAAGTGCAGTAATCATATCACGCGGTTTATTATTATGCATACATTTCGTATATCCTTGAAAATAGTTGTTTTTAAGTGAATAATCTATTCCTGGTATATTTGTACTACTTTTGAACTTAATATGAAAGATGATTACTACGTTAAACATATGCCGGTTTATGTTTATTGCCCTACAATTAACCCGGTATATGTTTAAATGCACTAATCATCTCCCGGTTTATTTGTATCGCGTTGAACTTATACCAGCAGTACTAATATACCGTTACACCGGCTCAAATTAACATCCAGCGGTGTCCTGCAGTCGGGTCGAAGACTCTACAACAAGCTGCCTCAAGAGATGCGCAGCATCGCTTCCAGAAGCATATTCAAGAATGCTTTGAATGACTTTCTTTTATCAAACTCATTTTATACTGTTGATGACTTCATGAACTTTTAGTGACTTTTAATGTATTTTTAATGAATGTTCTAAGTATCCTGGTTAAAGATTGTTAATTTACTGAAGCTGTAGCATTCATATAATATTACCTATAAGACTGACTTTGTAATACAATGCTTAAATTGTTCACTACAAATAAATAAATAAATAAATACAATACAATCTATATATTACTGTTTGCTTTGTATAGACAATCAGTTGCGCTAACACCCTGAACAGACACGCACACGCACATCTCTCACTTTCTCTTTCCTGCGCTACGAATGGATATGTTGATAATGATTGAAATTTAGTGATTGAAATTTAGTAAAAACGCGCACCCCGACTGGAAATCGAACCCAGATCCTTCGGGTTACCGGCCCTATGCTTGAACCATTAAGCTACCGGGCTACAAATGATACGGGAAGAAGTTATGCAATTGAACTGAAGTGGACAATATACTCTCCCTCCAATGGCTGCCACCTTAGCGCGGTGGTTGGGTTTGTGTTGGCCATTGATCCTCTGGGCTAGGCCGGCTTGCGACCATTTCGTTGCCCGAATCCTATTTGGTCCATTACACCTATCTATAGCTTTAGTAAACTACAGATGTGTATATTTGGATTATCTAATTACGTTATTTGAGTAGAATTGCAAATAAAATAATAAGAGTAGAGCTAATAGTTTTGGTAATATTTATTGAATAAAAATTATCAAACTATCAAACACCGTTTTATCCGTTTGTGAAAAAGTGGCTATGGAACAAATAAGACTGGGCCGTCATGGAGCTCTAGGACGACGATTTGCTCTCATGAGTAAGGGATTCCCATGCCGGACAGGTCGGTGGTGAGGCCACAGACAAAGAGCAGCCAAGGAACGGCACCTTCCCCAATTCAATATTTACTGTACCGATTTTTCCAAACAGTTCGGAACGGCTTGGATACAGCAATCGTCACCGCAGATATCCTTGCTATTTAACCATGGCATCTATAGCAAAGAACTGCGAGCAATCCACGCTCGTGCACAGTGTCATCCGTGTGACCGCTTGATCGGTGTGTGTAGGAAGAGACAGGAGGGAGCAAGCACGGTTGACCTGCTATTCCCAGTGGTACATGGCATGTGAGGGCTGCTGCGACCAACAAAACTCATCAAGTTGCCGAATGCAGCATGGCTACACCAGTTCTGCAAGCTGATTGGAATAATGTAGGGCAAAATGATTCTTCGATCAATATAGCTGTATGTCACCAGCTGTTGTTGTTGAGTTGTAGATGTTGTTATTGGGTTTGTTGTTGTTGTTGTGTTGGGTTATAGTTATTGGGTTTGTTTTTGTTTTTTCTTTTTTTGTTGTTGTTGTTGTTGTTGTTGTTGTTGTTGTTGTTGTTGTTTTTTGTTTTTTGTTGTGTTGTGTTGTGTTGTGTTGGTGTTGAGGTTGCTGATTTTGCGGTTGTATTTTTTTTTTTTTTTATTTTTTTATTGTGTTGGGTTGTTGTTGAGGTTGCTGATTTTGCGGTTGTAGGTGTTGTTGTTGTTGTTGTTGGTATTGTTGTTGGTGTTATTGTTGTTATTGTTGTTGTTGTTGTTGTCGTTTTAGCGTTACGAGTGATGGAGTTGCGTAAGATATGTTTGCGTTGCGTGCGAGATGTTGTCGTATGTGCGAGATGTTGGTGTTGCGTGCGAGATGTTGGTGTTGCGTGCGAGATGTCGTATGTGCGAGATGTTGGTGTTGCGTGCGAGATGTTGGTGTTGCGTGCGAGATGATTGTGTTTCGTGCGAGATGTTGTCGTATGTGGGAGATGTTGGCGTTGCGTGCGAGATGTTTGCGTTGCGTGCGAGATGTTTGCGTTGCGTGCGAGATATTGTGTTGCGTGCGGGTTTTGGAAGTTCGCTGAACAGGATTAGACCTAAAGGGGATACCTGTATAAAAAAAGTGCGCCAAAAGTCTATTACCTCATTAGGTGGTGTGGAAATATAGAATACCATTATGCCTAAAGTATTTCCTCCTGATATATTGAGTATTTAACTCAAAAATTACGTATTTTGCAGGTGGGCACTGTTGACAGTTAGATGATGTAATATTAATCCCAGAAATAAACACTCCGTGTACTAAGAAAAAATTAAAGAAATCTAAAATTCAGCACTGAAAAGTAGTGATATCAAAAAATGGGCCAAATCAAAACTATTAACTAGCGTCACCACAGGGACCCGATTCTCGAATCGACACGTTTTCAAATTGAAACGCATGCGGATGAAACCGCAGCCTTCCAAACCGTATGCGGTGTCCGATTTGCGTCAAGTGCCGATTCTCACATTTTTGGATGCGGTACGTTTTGAAGCGATACGTTTTGAGCGATGCTGTTTGAGGTGGCACTATAGATGATGTGTGACGTCAAACGTGGCTATACGCACCGAGCGTGAATACCCCCAGCGCCACTAGCGAGAGAAATCGGCAAAACTGTACGTAGAAGAATCTTTAGTTTTATCAACTCTCATTGGTCGTGGCCATAGCAACCGATAAAAATCAACAGAAAGCTTAAAACAGCTCAGAATTGGTAAAAGAGAGGAGCAAACAAATAATTTTATCAGATTCTGTGGAATAGTTTACACGTACGTCATACAATTGCACAGCGAAATATCCTGTGGCGTATTATTGTAAGATTGCATGCAATGAGTAATGTTTACTAACTGCTGCAACTAAGGGTATGAGGATCCCGTAAAGAGTTGCTAATTTTTGCCACCCATCGCGCTGTTTCTCATTTCCAGAAACAAAAGAGAGTCAACACTCGGTGCCTATAGGATGGCCAATCAAATCACAGTAGAACAACACTGCTTTAAACTTTGCGGTCAAAATAAGTATTGAAATTAAAATTATATCACTTATTTATTGAATAATTCAAGTTTTAATTAGGAAAATAAACTCGATCATAGTTTAATATCTCAAAATGAAATCCGAAAGCAAACATTTTAGATATATCTAGTATCAACTACCCAATAAGGATTTAATTATTCAAAGCCTAAAGGTGTCAAAATCAACGTTCACAATACAATTGAGTTTCTGAGAGGAGTTTACAAAAAACAGTAGTAGGTAAGTGAATAAATCAATCAATCAATTTTATTGAGCGAGCGTAGCGAGCGTCACCACGGTACTCTTATGGCACTTTCTGTGTGTGTGTTTTTTTGTTTTTTTGCCTGCACTGCCCAGGTCAAACCGCACAACCAATCGATCTGAAATTTTGTACACATACTAACGTAATCTATGCGATCCCTGGGATCTTTTCTGAACGGGATCCTGTGATTGGTTCAAATTTTATAAAAATTATCTTTCGATTGGTTGGTTCAATCAATTTGAAATTTAGCAAAGTCATTGCAACCAGCATTGTACCCAATCAAAAAAAAATTCAGCCAAATCCTCCAATTGGTTCAAATTTGAAACCATTTTTCCTGTGATTTTTGACATTTAAACTGGAACCGATTGACCGACCAACTAAAAACTTCGCATGGTCATTGGTACCAACAATTAAGGTATTTTTTGACAATTTTCACTCTAATCTGTCGTTATTTTCAAAAGTTTTTGTCATTTTAGGGACATTTTGCATGTTGGCTGTCAAATTCACGGCGACTTCGAATCTACAGTTCAAGGCAAGGTAGTTAGAGCGAAAGTTTTAAACGATATGAAACTAATAATGACCGTTCAACCATGGTTCAACAGATTGATCTGATATTGTGTACACACACTACATATCATATCATATGGGTGGTCCCAGGTATATTTTTTGAACGAGATCCTGTGATTTTTGAAAATTAACAAGGAACCGTTCAATCATATAGGTTCAATCGATCAACTTAAAACTTAGTAAGGATTGGCACCAATATTTTTGGAGATGTTGGAGATATTTATACAAGTATGTGACGAAACTAAAGAATTATTGGCTTTTAATGACATTCGATAGACATAATTTCGGTTCGAGGTGTTGCGTGTATCCGTGCTCGCTCATCAACGCGTTACACAGAGCGTTTTCCTAGTATTTATATTTTATTGAGCGAGCGTAGCTAGCGTCACCACAGTACTCTTATGGCACTTTCTCTGTGTGTTTTTTTTTTTTTGTCCTCACAGCCCAGGTTAAACCGCACATTCAATCGATCTGAAACTTTGTACATATGCTAACGTAATCTATGCGGTCCCTGGGATCGTTTTTGAACGGGCTCCTGTGATTGGTTCAAGTTTTAAAAAATTATCTTTTGATTGGTTGCTCCGATCAATTTGAAATTTAGCGAAGTCATTGCAACCAACATTGTACCCAATCATACAAAATTTCAGCCAAATCCTCCCATTGGTTAAAATTTAAAACCATATTTCCTGTTTTTCTTTAAATTTAAACTAGAACCGTTTGACCGATCAACTTAAAACTTTGCATGGTCATTGGGACCAGCATTATCTGTATTTTTGACAACTAATCTGTGTTTAAATCCAAAAGTTATTGACAGTTTACGCTTTACGTACATTTTGCGTGTTTGCTGTCAAATTTCTTGAATTTCTTATTTCACGGTGACTTCGACTCTTCAGTTCTAATCCAAGGTAGTTAGAGCATAAACTTTCAATCTCATATGAATATTGTGTGAGTGGTCCCAGGTATATTTTTTGAACGAGACCCTGTGATTTTTGAAAATTAACAATCATAAAGGTTCAATCGATCAACTTAAAACTTTGCATGGTTGTTGGGACCAATATTTTAGGAATTTTTTGAGATTTTCATACAAGTCTTTGACGAAATTAAAGAATTATTGGCTTTTAATTACATTTTCGATAGACAGAATTTTGGTTTGAGGTGTTGCGCGTATCCGTGCTCGCTCATCAACGCGTTACACAGAGCGTTTTCCTAGTTTTATGAATAGCATCTCGTGTCGTGTAGGTACCTACTGTAGAAATCACTTAATGACAATTAATTTATTATGTATGTGGCTAATAGAAACACAGTGTTTCATATAGTAGCACTGTCAGTGTCAACCAGTGGCGTGCAGACTATAGTAAATCGGCGCAGCTTGCGCCGGTCCTATCAGGGGTGGGTATACCCACCCCCTGATAGGACCGGACACCTTTTGGAACAAAAAATTGCTATAGAAATATTCATGTAAGAGGGTGTGTTGATGCAACTGAATGATTCCTTTTCCTGGATCCCTTTATTTAATATGCACCAAATCATTATACAACACTGTCTAAGAATAGTTGCAGGGCATTATTTCTCTAGACTATGTTTCAGACAAAGCTGAATATCTGCTTCTTGTTGCTTTTCTCCGCTCATTTTAACCATGTCTAAGAGAATGGGAATTAGTACGTTTGTCTATTGATCATTTCTAACTAAATTAAATTATAAACTTCCCTGATTTTCTTCAATTACAGCATCAGTATAATTTTAATCACGCCAAGGAGAACTCAATTTATTTAAAAATTCACTGTGTGCCAATTCTAGGAGAAATTATTTATGCAAGTGATTGTTTAATTTTAATGTCTTCCTTCAAATGGCCCAAAAGATCCGCTGAAATTAAAAAAATTCGCTTCGCGACATTCTCATAGGAAATGTGTCAGTACAGAAGAGCATTTCTAATTTCCTTAAAATCATTTCATACCATACCATGTGTAAAGCTTGATTTACACGGGTCAATGTATTGATCAATACATTGAATTCAAGAGGCTGTGCACATGAGCAGAGCCACTTTCTCTGCTCAAAGTGACTCTGCTCATGTGCACAGCCTCTTGAATTCAATGTATTGATCAATACATTGACCCGTGTAAATCAAGCTTAAGAGTATCTTATCCTAAGAATATAAAATAAATTACTCTATGAGTGGCATCATTCAATAAGGGCAAATATTGAACAAAATTAAATTATTTGATTTTGTCAATATGTAACATCATTTATCAACCTGTCGCAGAGTCGTGAATTTCAAAAAACTAACTACATGCAGCTTGGAGAAATATCTCATGTAATTGCATGATGCGCATTTCTCTTTTCCTTCAATTATCATGCACCTAAATAATTTCATTCAAAGCTTCCTAAGATACGAGTGAAATTTAGAAAATTTAAAACTTAAAAATATAAATTAAAAAAATTCGCTGCGCAGCTTTTTCGGTAAGCTTCTGACAAAACTGGATGATAACCCTTCTGTCCCTTCAATAATAATAATGAAAGTCATTTTAATCATGTTTAAGAGAGATTAAAATTACAAAATTCGCTGCGCGGCATTTTCCATGTTAAATTCTGACAATATTAAATGATTAGCTCTTCTGTGTCCTTTCAATAAATATTACTCAAAGTCATTTTAATCATGTTTAAGAGGGATTAAATTTAAAAAATTAGCTGCACGGCATTTTCCATGTTAAATTTTGACATACTAGTTAAATGATTAACTCTTCTGTGTCCTTCAATAATATTAATGAAAGTCATTTTAATCATGTTTTAGAGATAATCAAATTAAAAAATTCACTACGCGGCATTTTCCCTTAAATTTTCAGAAAAATTGAATGATAAACTCTTCTGTGTCCTTTCAATCATTGTAATCACGTATAAGAGAGATTAAGGCCAATACATATCACGTGACTTTATTTCTCTACATCCGATCAAAAGAAATAGTTACCTATGAGTACATACCTTACATCGTTCATGTTGAGTAATCCAAGGTGATTTATGAAGGAAATTCACTGCATACTGGAGCTTATCAATATTTGCAGTCAATATTATTTAATTTTGCAGTGGTTTTATAATAAAAACAACACAAATATCGTGTATACGTACGCGTGTGAAGACTGTCAAAACCAAGTGCTGTTCGTTTAAACATTACATTCATAATAGTGGATATAATTAATATCTCAACATTTCGTTGGAAAGGTGAAGAAAGAGCGCATGTTTTGTTGGCAAAATTGTGTCAGGTTTGTGATGCATATGTGCCCTTTTATTAGATTAAAGTTTGCTGTTCTTGGCAACTCATAGGATTTCCTTAAACTTCAGGTCTTGATTTGAGAATATTTAGGTGCAAGGAAGTAAAATCATCTAATAAGTTATTTTCGCAGTTCTTTTCTGCGTAGATTTGTTCCAACAGATGTGTCCTAACTTATCTGATGAGTGAGAAGTATTTGCTAAACTGAACCCTTCCAAATGAAAATGTGTAGCTTTTTGGTTGAAAAGTCACGTGATATGCAGCCACCTTAATATTAAAATATTCGCTGCGCGGCATTTTCTATGTTAAATTCTGACAAAATTAAATGATTGACTCTTCAGTGTCCCTTGAATAAATATTCATCTAAGACATTTGAATCGAGATTAAGAGTGAATATAAATATAAAATTGGCTGTGCGGCATTTTTTAGGTAAAATTCTGACAAATCAGAATGATAAATTACTCTTTATGACCCTTCAATAACACAATATCAAAGTCACTTTAATCATGTTTAAGAGAGAAGAAAAAAAATTCGCTGCGCGACTTTTTCTAAGGTATAATTTTGACAAAATTGAAGGATTCACTCTTCTGTGTCCCTTCAATAAAATATTATTCAAAAATTCTGTTTTATAATGGGCTATATTACGCTGCTAATATTTTTATGTGAGAAGTTTCTGACGAAATAAAACTATTCACATTTCTGTTTTCCTACAATAATTATGAACCAAAAACATTTTTAACAATCCATAGAGAGAAAAAAGTAAAAAAAAGTCGCATGGATGCAGGTATATTTGTTTTTGAAAAATTACTGGCGAAACTTTTTCCTTCAATTATAATGCTTGGAAATCACTTTAAACCTTCCTTTGAGTGCTGAATTTCAAAAATTTCGCTGCGCGGCATTTTTCTGGGGGGCAAGCCCCCCAGACCCCCCTTCCGGTCGGGGGTACCACCACCCCTGGGCATACTTTGCGCCGGTGCTAAAAATACCTCTGCACGCCACTGGTGTCAACTGAATGACAGAAATGTAGGCCACTCGAGTGACAATGACGAATATTGGAAGTTACGAACAACTCAACAGGTTCAAATATCTCCCGCGTTATAAATCTATTTTGGCGCCATCAGCGGCGACGCTCAGAAATATCAAGCCGTCTTCACAGCTGTTGTCCTTGAGCGCTGATTGTCATGTGTGGGAGGATGGCGAACTATGTTTCGCGCAGTCGCCGCCGTGCGTGTGTGACGCAATCTCTTGTATCGAATCAACGCCCCTTGACTTTTTTGTTTTCTTTCTGGGAAACAAAAGATAGTGACCATTACAGAAGTATCTTTGATTACAGAGACAGCTTCAGCGAGTTCTCATCATGATATCTTGCGTTCCGCGAGCTTTAATGTAAGTTTTAGAAAATGTATCCACTTGCCAGTTTACAGGTAGTAGCTCATTTTCATATACCTAGGTAACCCAGTACCTAATTGCTTTGCCTGACATTTCGATTTAACTAACCTTTACAACAATCGATTGCAAAAAAAATGTTATGTAATTTTTTTGCGACCACTAAACTTAACCTTAAACTTTGAAGCTCAACCTCTGGTTCTAAGTTAAATATAGTCTATGACAACAACATTTGTTTTCTGTCAGGCAAGAGACATCACTCTCTTGTTCATTTTTCATGCCAAAAGTAGGATAATGATGTCTGAGAGGGGGATAGAGAGTCGGCAATGATACTTGGTAGGTATACCTACCCTAGTACACCTCAGCGATATGAAACTTGTACATGAATCAACAGATATTTCAATGGGGGAATAAATGGCCGCCAAATGCATGATTCCGTCAGACGCAAGGCGCGAACGCAAATAGTTGGATTTGTTTTCCATTACGTCGGCGCATCATGCATTATGAACATCGCAATGAATACAATACAATGCGGATTTTTGAATTTCAGGAACAAATTTGGTGTCGTTCTTTGCAGTTTGTTCCCATTTTTACGACAATTTTTACTTCCATGAAAAATATGTGGTTGGCCGGCGTCCGTCCTGAAAATAGAGTCAGGGGACGTGGCCGCCCCCAAATTAAACACTGTATATGCCCCTCTCTCCCTTGCTCTAGACAACAATTAATAGCATGATGCCAATATTGAGGAAACTCTTAAACCAACTCCTTTTGAATATTGCTTGCACCTAGTTTTCAATATTTTTTTCAACATTCAATTCAAATAGGTAGGTAGGTACATGATTTTCCAATTTTGCGGAATTTATTTGCGGGGTGGGAATATTCCCGGGCCACATCACTACACCCGTGCCAAAAGAGCAATTTATGAAAATGGTTGCTTCGCTCACTCAAGAACGTTAGTGGATTAGCATTGGATTAGGCTCTGGGAGCTGTTGCAGTATGATGTTGTTGATTCATTGTTTTGTCGTGTTGTCTCTTCACCTTAATGTCGGACAAAAATGGCTAAAACTTAGTGGTAAATTACTTTTTACAGCCAATATCACACAACCACGAAGCATGCACCAAGAAGTCAACTAACCTATAGTATTTTACTAGGAAAACGCTCCGTGTAACGCGTTGATGAGCGAGCACCGGACACGTGCGCAAACATAGAACCGAAGATGCGTTAACACATAGAAAACTTAATAAACATTTTAACATTATTAAACCTAGATTAAACGATAAACAGTTCTTAAAGGAAATGTCAGGCTAGACAGAAGCTCAGAAACGTAATGAATCCAACTTTTCCACAAGTATTGGTAGAAGAAGATTATTATGAAATTTCAATGTTCGGACAAAAACTCTCGATAAATAATGTCACCAGCTATAAAAGCGGGGAACTTTACTAAAACCTTCACAAATCACACCAAATTGTCAAACTTTTTCAACGAAAATAAGCAAAATGCTGGAGAGATTTGAAATGAGGTGTGATCACAAAAAGAGAACAAACGCCACTCTATGAAACACACAGGAAGCACGGCCATCAGAACTATACGAATTTACGAAAAGTCCATCTAGGTTCTTAGTATTGCGAATACTCAAAATGATTTATTTGGAAATACGTTCCATATTGAATTATTAAAATATGATCCACTTATTCAACGTAAAAGTATCTGCTTTTCACTTAAAAGTGTACATAGCATCTAAACACTCTGGTACCTAAAGCAAATCAGATTCAGTTGTAGTGGAAAAACATTCATTTTCAATGTTGAATTTCTGATAGCTATTCAAAATGTCAATAAGTTCCTTAACCCTCCTAACCGAGTAGGTACCTTAACCGAGTAGGATGAAAATTTGTAAAATAAGAGACAATGTTGGTCTGAATGATCATGCAAAATATGAGTTTGATGAGATTTATCGAAGACCATTTTCATTTTTCAACCTATCAGGAGATATTTATTTAAATTTTAACCAATTATTAGATTTCCAAAAAAATTGGAATCAGCAAGTGAGAATGTTGTCTCTACATGTGTGCAAAAATTCAGGTCGATCGGTGAAACGGTACAATTTCTATTGCTCCATTTAGCAGCCAAAAACAAAACAAAAACAAAAAAACAAAAAAACAGAGGTTCGTGTCAAAAGAGTCAAAAGGAGACGCTCGCTTCGCTCGCTCAATCAACTACAGTTCTTGTATGAGCGATATCGTTTGATTCATTTTGTCCGATCAACTGAAAGGTCAAACTCGTGACTTTGTTGATCCAAATCTTTTAGTGTCGATGAAAAGTAATCTAGTGGTAGGGTAACTTAATTTTTGTTCCTACTGTTTCATATAGTAAGAGGTGTCAACATGGGGACAGACAGTCCTTCTTGGGTGCTCTTCAGAGATTTCTTAATTTATCAGAAGATCAGTCTTCCATCAGACATTTTCAGGACCTCTGTCCTGGTACCATTCAAGGAATTGATCATATGCGTGATCCCAGATTAAATAAGGTTTGTTTTATATTTTGTTCTACATTCATGATTCAATACATTCTTTTGAGAATCTGAATAATTCACAATAATAAGCAATAAAGTGAGGGAGGATCACCTTTTAAGACCGGTAATATACTAGGACGTTCTGTTTTCAGGGTTTAGCATTCACGTTGAAGGAAAGACAGCAGCTGGGCATTCATGGTTTGATGCCACCAAGGTTCAAAACTCAGGCTGATCAAATCGAACTGTGTCGTATTAGTGTTGAGCGCTACCAAGAAGATCTTAACAAATATCTCTACCTCGTGGAATTACAGGTAAAATGACTGGGCACCTACTTACCTTAGCTATAAAGTTGACGAATGCCAATCAAACTGCAGCGCTAGGTGTATTCGTTACAATTTCTAAAAAATAAACTTGTATTACTTACGTAAAAGGAATACCTAGGTAGCCTACATTCTTTGGTATTATTTTATCAATGTCTGTTCCCCAGGATCGAAATGAGCGTCTTTTCTTCCGTCTCCTCTCTGAAAATGTGGAACAGATGATGCCCATTGTGTACACTCCAACTGTCGGTTTGGCATGCCAGAAGTTTGGTTTGATCTACCGAAGACCTAGAGGGCTATTTATCACGATTAATGATAAATGTCACGTGCATAAAGTGATCCAGAATTGGCCTGAGCCAGATGTCCGTGCGATCGTGGTCACCGATGGCGAGCGTATTCTCGGACTGGGAGATCTTGGTGCGTGCGGGATGGGAATTCCCGTAGGCAAGCTTGCTTTGTACACCGCTCTTGCCGGCATCAAACCGCACCAGTGTCTCCCCATCACCCTTGACGTGGGAACAAACAACCAGACTCTACTCGACGACCCGCTCTACGTCGGTCTGCGACATAAGCGAGTCACCGGACAGCAGTACGAAGAGTTTGTTGACGAATTCATGGCAGCTGTTGTCAAGCGATATGGACAGAATACCCTCATTCAGTTTGAGGACTTCGGTAATTACAATGCTTTCCGCTCATTGGACAAGTACCGGGCGAAGTACTGCACTTTCAATGATGACATCCAAGGAACTGCAGCGGTGGCAGTGGCTGGACTACTGGCTTCTCAGAGACTCACCGGGAAGAAACTCAGCGATCACAAATTCCTATTTCTAGGAGCTGGTGAGGTAAGGTTTCAATGTAAATAAATACACATCTAATATATTCGTTTAATTTGTTATTACCTAGTTACTAGCAACCTTCAGCAGTATGTTGACAATATAGCGACAACTTTCACTTTCAGGCAGCTATTGGCATAGCTAACTTGACAGTCCGTGCAATGAAGGCAGAGGGTATCACAATCGAAGAAGCAAGATCCAAGATCTGGATGGTTGACATTGATGGTCTCCTGGCCAACGGCAGGCCCGAGGGACAACTTGATGGTCACAAAGCACACTATGCCAAAGATCATGCTGTTTGTAAAGATCTGGGAGCATTAGTTAGGGAAATCCAACCTTCTGTGATGATCGGTTAGTTGATAAGAGTATATTTCTATAAGATTGTTGTGTGACACAATACTACTAAGAAAACGCTCAGTGTAATGCGTTGATGAGCGAGCACCGATATGTGCCACACCTGCTTTTCATGTCACCTTGATATAGAAATCATCCATATACTCTGGACAGAGAAATAACCCAGCAGTGCGATTGTATAACTTCTTAGCCGAGATAATGGATCGTTATCGATAACAATTGATGAAAGTAATTTAGCCTATCAGAAGGTAAAACAATTCAAAGTGCGTAAAGTCGACTTCCTGAGATAAATAATGTAATTATATGTCATATCCTCGTAGATTTTGCATAATTCAAATGATTAACAATGATATTAATAGTTTACTTTCATCAATTGGTATAGATAACGATCCATTATCTCGGCTAAGAAAGATATACAATCGCCCTGCAGATGCAGTGATGCCAGTGCTCAAGGACCAAGGTGTTTATAATTTAGATAGATGAATTTGGACTTGGCTGAACATTTATATTTCAATTACGTATGTTCATCTTGATAGCATTGTAGGTACATATATTGGTTGTAATGACCTTGCAAAATATCAAACCATTTTATATTTTCAGCAAACCATGTACTCAATATTTCAAAATTATCCAATGAAAACATCTTGTAAACATTTCAGTCAGCTACTTTTTTTGCATCTAGTTGGTCTTTGCAGTGTGCAAATTTTCAGATAAGTCTGAGAAAAAATTTGACGTGTATATATCGATCGGTAGTAACAAACAAAAAATAAACAAATAAACAAAAAGCAGGACAGTTTCAAAAGAGCCGATATGTGTTGCTCACTCAATGAATTCATTTATTTTCACAGCTTTGACATACATTTCAATTACAAAACATATAAATGTATAATAAAACAGCATAGTATCTAGTTAATAAACAAATTGTAATGAAAATTGTTATTTCAGGTGCTTCAGCAGCAGCAGGTGCATTCACTCCCGAAATACTTCGGGATATGGCATCTTTCAACGACCGTCCGATTGTCTTTGCTCTGAGCAACCCAACGAGCAAAGCTGAGTGCACGGCAGAGCAAGCAATAGTCAACACAGATGTATGTATCATCCAGTTATCTGTGGTCAAGACAAGTGTCTTGTGCAACTTATTTTGTTGTGTGAAACATGCGTAGGTAGATAAGATTAGTTTGTATGTATAATGTAGTGGAGTCTTTTGTTTGGTAATATGTTTCAAAGTTACACAACTTCTTAACTATTTGCTAATGTACTGCAAAATGAAGGAAAGTAACATGTCAATCTTAGATGTTTATTAATTTGCTCTCTTACTTCAAACCTCCTACCTAAAGCCTTTTGACACAGCTTATGAAAATTGAGACTTAAATTTTCGTGTAAATATACCAGAGCCCAGCAGGCCAATTCTTGAGAATTCACGTTTTCATTGTACTAGGCCTTAGCCTTAAACTTTTTCAAGTTTTACACAATGAAAATATGAAAGCTCAAAAATTGGCCTCCAGGGCTCGGATTCACAAAGCTTTTCTCCTGGAGGTTTTAAAATAAACCCCTTTCCTTCACTGCTTTATTTGATGGACCTAAGGCCGGGTAGGACCAACTTTGGATTAGCTAACTATCGAGAGTTCGAGGGCAAATAGCCAATGTATCCAGTTGGCGCAAATTCCACAGCCAATAGGATTCACTAATTTTCAAAACCATCGATAATTAATTTAATCCAAAGTTTGGTCCTACCCGGCCTAAGTGCGGTAAACCATCAATTCCCCCCAGGTAAAAGCTTTGTGAATCTGGGCCGAGGGGTGCGATCAAATAAAATGAGACTTTTGTTTTGCAGTGACAATTTTCTCATCTCAATGCTATTCACGGCCTTCTAGGGTGAGAGGGAAGCTTGACACTGTGACGAGAAAGTTCTCATTTAACGTAATAGCACCCAGGAGGGTTATTCTAAATTCCCTTGTCGTCTCGTATCAATAGACAACATCATAAATTATCTAGTTAGCTCTGCTTTTCAAAAAATTTCATATGCAGTACCGTGATCCAAGTATCTATTATGGTTTTTCAACAATGGATCATAACCATAATAGATACTTGGATCACGGTACTGCATATGAAAATTTTTGAAAAGCAGAGCTAACTAGATAATTTATGATGTTGTCTATTGATACGGCGTCAATACCGTGTTAAATAGATAGCACTCCAGTGTGCAGTGAGCCCGTATCACGTGAAAGGAGACGACAAGGGAATTTAGAATAACCCCCCTGGAGTGCTATACTAAATTTCCTTGTCACCTCGTATTACTTGATACGGGCTCACTGCCAAATAAAGTGCTATCTATGTAACATGGTAGTGAGTGACGCCGTATCAATTGATACGAGTTGACGAGAAAACCACTATAACAACAATCTTTAATGATTTAATTATTGGTTGATGCAGTATTCTGAGCTACCTAGTTTTATGTCTAAAACCAATTGGCAATTATGTATTACTACTTGCTCCCTTTACAACAGAGTTTCATGTCATGTTTATAAAATATTATGTATATATAAATATATATTATATCGAGTAAAGAAAACAAAAAGTTCATCAAAACTTCTTGTACTTCAGGCCCGAGTTATCTTCTCGAGTGGATCACCGTTCCCCCCCGTGGAGTTCAACGGCAAGACATATCGCACCGGTCAAGGCAACAACGCGTACATCTTCCCCGGGATCGCGCTTGGCGTCATCGCAACGGAAATCCATCACATCAAGGAGGATCTCTTCCTGATCGCAGCGAAGTGTGTGGCGGATGAAGTATCGGAAGCAGACCTGTGCAACGGACAGCTTTACCCTCCACTCTCAGGGATTCGAGAGTGCTCCGTCAAGATTGCAACCAAAATCGCAGATTATGCATTCGAACATGGTTAGTTACAATTTAAAAGTTTTCCATCCAACTAATCTACCATCTACCAGCATCACTTCCATCCAACTAATTACTCTTGCTATATAAAGCTTATTTTGATTTAACACAAGATGTATATTTCTATTTTCTTAGGTTTCCTTAGCATTCACTATAATCTTTAGCAGTTTCACTGCTGAATGCATCTCGTTGTTTACATTGTAATCGTGACTAAAATATATGAACTGGACTGGACAACAAATGGGACTTTTGAGTCGTTCCATATCAACTCAACCAATGACTTTTCGGCAACCTCTCTGATTCTTCTCAAAATTTGGGACAATACTTCCAAGAACGAAGCAACACACACCTCTTTCAGGATTTTTCCATATTCTTTATACTTTTTTACCTACAGGGCGCCAAAAAAGACTAAAAAACTTACTTTTTGGATAATTGAGCGTGAGACAACATTTAATATCTTTTTACTCATTCCACCTAGAACAATGATTTTTTTTAGATATGATAGCTCTTGGAACAGACTTTTAAAATATTTATGACCGGATTTTTTTTTTTTAATTTTTTTGACAAAATTTTTATGTAATTATTTTTTAATTGCTTCTAGACAAAAATTATCAATTTTTATTATTTTTATTTTTTCATCTTTAAGACCTCTGATATGTTTTTGACATGCTCAGAAAGTTTCAGGATGGGCCTCCTATCGGTCTGGACTCCTATCCAAAAAAACTTACTTTTTGGATAATTTAGCGTTAGACAACATTTAATATCTTTTTACTCGTTCCACTTAGAACGATGATTTTTTTTAGACAGACTTTTAACAGACTTTTAAAATATTTTTGTCGGGGAAAAAATTAAAAAATTTTGACAAAATTTTTTTGTAGTTTTTTTTTAATTACCTCTAGACAAAAATAATTATTTTTTTTTTTTTTTTTCTGTAAGACCTCTGATATGTTTTTGACATGCTCAGAAAGTTTCAGGATGGGCCTCCTATCTGTCTGGAAAATATAAATTATTTACAAATGTCATATCCGAAATTCAGATAAAATAATTTTTATTTCTCAGACAGATAAGAGGCCCATCCTGAAACTTTCTGAGCATGTCAAAACCATATCAGAGGTCTTACAAAAAAAATGACAAAATTAAAAAATGAATATTTTTGTCTAGAAATAATTTTTAAAAAAATACAAAAAAAATTGTCAAAAAATTTTAATTCTTTTTCCCCAAAATAAATATTTTAAAAGTCTGTTTCAAGAGCTATCAAACCTAAAAAAAATCATCGTTCTAAGTGGAACGAGTAAAAATATATTAAAAGTTGTCTAACGCTAAATTATCAAAAAAGTAAGTTTTTTTGGATAGGAGTCCAGACCGATAGGAGGCCCATCCTGAAACTTTCTGAGCATGTCAAAAACATATCAGAGGTCTTAAATATGAAAAAAAAATAATAATAAAAATTGATAATTTTTGTCTAGAAGCAATTAAAAAAAAATTACATAAAAATTTTGTCAAAAATTTTTAAAAAAAAAATTCGGTCATAAATCTTTTAAAAGTCTGTTCCAAGAGCTAAAAAATCATCGTTCTAGGTGGAACGAGTAAAAAGATATTAAATGTTGTCTCATGCTCAATTATCCCAAAAGTAAGTTTTTTAGTCTTTTTTGGCGCCCTGTAGGTAAAAAAGTATAAATAATATGGAAAAATCCTGAAAGAGGTGTGTGTTGCTTTGTTCTTGGTAGTACCCTTACAAATTATTAGCAAATTTTGTGAGATGAAATTTTATTTCGGCGTTTTTTTTGGTTGAGTTGGCCTGGAATTACTCTTTTGTAGGACAGTTTATGGAACTATCTATCTTAGAAGTATATATGTAAATCGTATCGGTAATAATTTTACCAAGCAATTTTACGATATGTTCCCGTTTTTTTCTCTTTGCAATAGCTATACTTAATTTTTGAACTTTGATGAGATTCTTATGAAGATAACACAAAAATTGTTTTAGATATTATGTGTGACTGTAATGAAAGATGACTATCTAATGATAGTTTTTTTGTATTATTAATTATTTGGGTAGGTAGGTAATTCATTCAGTAACCCAACGGCTGGTGTATTGGATACCACGGTTCTCGTCAGATCACCGAGGTTAAGCAACATTGAGCGCGGTCAGCGGTTGGATGGGTGACCATTCAACTCTGGCTTGCCAGTTGCTGCCGTTGGGCCAGAGAGGCTGGGGTGGTTGGGGGTTAGTGTAACGACACCCCTCCACCTGTTATCAGTCTCTCGACGGGCTTTACACCTTCCTTGGGATGGGATATTAAAACCAGCAGGGCGCAGGGAGCTAACTACTCACTCGCTTAAAATCCCTAAGTTAAGAATCCTCAACCAACTTCACCTCCTATATAATGGCGCATTGTCAAAGGAGTAGAGTTGTTGAGGCGGCAGTAGGACTGCAAGTCCTGTAACGCCATAAGTATTAAGAGTGCTTTTTATTGACTTACAATGAGATAAGCTTGATAGATAATATCACACAAGTTTAATGCACTTCTATTCTCTTCTCAAAGCTGTTGATTGATTAGACTTATAAAAACCATTTTAATCATGATAATTTCTTATCACTTTTTTCCCTACTGATCTATAAACAAACTCTAGTTTTCTTTGCACAATTTCTCTTCATCTCAAAATACGTTAAAAGAATAATTTTTAAGTGAATAATACTCTTACAGGTCTGGCATCGATATACCCTGAACCCGAGGACAAACGCGTCCTCGTTGAGGCGTGCATGTACGACTACAACTATGACCCCTCATTGCCTGAATCGTGGGAGTGGCCAGAGGTACCGGAACTCAAAGATGTCAAGATCGAGAAAACAAGTAAGGCCCGAGCGGATGAAGTGTAAGACAACTTGAGTTGTCTGCTCATTCTCGCAGCTCAGGGCAACTTTCATAGTCGTCGATTTCATTACCAAGTACATATTGTGATCTTATTAGAATGTTGATTTTGCACGATTACGCAGTATTAACCAGCAGCTAAGTCTCGTGTACTCAGAGCAGCTCCATTATATCCATCATCATCTCAAGACAGGTTTAGTCCTCACCCTTGAATGAAGTTTTTACTTTTAATTCTGTAGTTTATAAATTCATAGGTTTTGTAGAATTCCTCATCGTGAAATCGTTACATAACTTAGGTATTATTTGCATTTCACATTTTAGTACATCATTTTACTTCTGCCTGCATCCCAAAGGAAACACCATTTTCTAATGTAGAATTTGTTCCACAGTCAGCCCGGATTTTACTGTGATTTAAGTTGTCGGAGATTCAAGTGGGTGCTGTTCTGTTTAGTACAAACTACAAATATATTTCTGCAGTAGTATGATATTATCTACTGTTGAGCAGTAGATAGTAGTCACTTGTTCTAGTTTTATTGACTAGATTGATGTATTAGTTACCTTGATTTATGTGATGACAGATAGTTTTGCAATATTGTTTGCCACTTTTGCTAAGCATACATTGGCTGCTATTTATTTATTTATTCAAGTAATTATTAAGTTCAGAGCTTGCACTAAGTGCTTCTAAGCGTTTTTATAATAATTATATTAGTTATTTTAAATTGGTATTTACTTACCTAGCTAGAGTATTTTCAAACACCAAAGTTTTATTAATTATTTGTATTATTAAAAGTTAACTAGGTACTTTAGTGATAATTTATAAATGTTACATCTTTATGTGTGCTATATAAATAACATCGTACAATTATTTACGACTAAAATGTAACTAATCTATGTTGTATTTCGATTAGGATGTTGTTAGAATAAAGTATTTTACTTTGCTGTGACTATGATAAATTGCTATAAATTGAGGCAGCAAATAGACTACATACAGTGGCAAATGTCAAATTACTTTGAGTTTAATTTTTTTTAAATAATCATTGTCAGTCATTATTTAACATTACAAATGACAAGTTTGAAAACGATTAGAATCTGGCAATAATTTGAGCAATTGATGTGAGTATTCAATAAATTGGAGTATTAACTGATCATACCCAAATGCACTTTGAACATACATTCTCCAATACTTATTTTTTGACCCAGCACATTCCCATTCCCACATTCCTACTTCACACAATTTTTTTTAGATACCTACTCATATGACTGCCGTATGGTCAAATTAGTCTTCAACATAACATTGACTTGACCTACTCCTGATGTATTAATTAAACACGTATGTATTGATCATTCCCTTCATTGTCATTCCAGTGTACTTTGGCAGTTGGTATAACAACCCAACTGAAGAGGAAGTTTACAGTCAAGGCGTTATCACGCCACCAGTGGAGCAGCCCAAGTCCTGACCATCCTACACTTCCCGATCATTTACCTGGATCCCTACCTGCATGCCAACTTCTTTTGAAGACGTATCATTTAATTGATTTCCTATTTGCGATTTATTTTTTACTTTCATTATGTTTTGTTTTATCTGCCTAATGAATAATGTCCATAATAATGTTATATTTTTTTATATTGCTAGGTTCTGAATAAAGGAAATAGTTATTTTGTCACCAATTATTGTGAATTGTCTTTTTTGAGAACGAATTATGTAATCTGTAATGAAATATTTGAATTGGTGTGGCTGTGCTAAATCTGTGTTGTGGTAATAATAATGAGTTGTGATTAATTTGTAAATTAAGCGCGAGTTGGATCTCCTCTTCTTGTCTTGCTCTGTTTCCCTCTGAAGGAAACAACAGCCACCGATCCATGATCAGATGTTAATATTGCATAGTTGCTTGGATGGAAGACTCAGTTGAAGTTACATTTGAGAATGGTGTGGTTGGAATTATGTAGGCGTAGGTTAAAATGGGGAATACAGTGGTAGTATCGTCTAAAAAACGTCAAAAGAAGAAGTAAGTATTGTCAAATATTTGTGAAAATATTGTGTCGAATTGTTTCAATTCAAGTGAAATAAAAAAAACGGAACGAGGTGAGTAGATGATAAACAAAAATAAATTATTCTAGAATGGTATCTTAAGATCTAACAAATAATTCAGTTATATTTTCACACCTACGGTATTTTGCATTTTTCTTTGTGTATAAATGAGATACACCGACACGTGATACATACTACATAAATATAATATGTGCCAAGTGAGTATATATGTCTATGATGTGTGCACTAAATGTATGGCAGAAGTAAGCGCAAAAAGTGAACAAGTTTTTCAATTTTGTGGAAAAACATTACTAAAAGGTCCATGCTAAAAGTGATTTACAAATTATTTCTGAAATAAGTGAAAATTTAATACTGCTAATTTTTAACTTGTTCTTATTTGTATTTTTGTTTGTAATATTTTATTGTTTACAAAATAAGTATAAAAGTCAATTGATTGTTATGGTCACTGCTACCTGAAATAGCAATGTTTCTGTTCAAAGAAAACAAATTTGTACCTAACGCACGCAAGCAAATAGCATTGTAGCATTATAGAAGTGAAAACATTGAATTTGCTGAGATTTCTGCATCACGTGATTGTTTAAACCATTCGTTATCACATCACGGAGATATCATTCCACAATCTAATGTACGATACTCGTCAAATGTGTAGGTACGGCGTGATCGTTATTGACTTTTTCAATTTCCCCACATTTCGCTTGCATTGCACTTCGAAACTTAAATCCCCAATCATTAATCAATCTCGTGTGCCACTCAAAGCTATTTTTTGCAAAAAATAAACCCCAATTTTGAAGCAGAAAATTGAAAGTGTGTTCGGCGCGAGCGCTCGCGTTGCGCATGCGCGCTCGTGTCCTTCACACAGTGTCACTTCCTCAGAGCAAGGTGTTCACGGAATGATGCAGCACTAGCGGACAGCGACTTAGTGCGTGAGCGAACACCGACCAACACAGACATGGCAGAACAACATCGGGACAAGCTGGGACAGTGGTCGTTCAATGAGGGATCGCAGGGCAATGTGTGTCCCCCGACAGTTAGGGGGTTGGACCACTTGAAAAACCCACAGCTCAACAAGGTAAGAAAATAATATCGATAATTTTTACAACCAGCTATACGAATCCTACTATTGTTATAAAATGTTTTATTTTAAGAGATATTTAATCTAGCTGTCACAGTGATTGTGTCAAAAGAAGATGGATTGCGAGTCTTTGTATTGATGTAATTCTGGCGAGCTTGGAAGGAGAGAGTGACAGTGGCACGGCGTCGGGGCGCTAGCGTCGATGCACCACGTGATTCGAAGCAGCTGCGCGAGAGGGGTTGTGCAGTGGCGCGCTTTTCAAACATCGGGGGGTGGTTCGAAGAAACCATTTCAAACTCTGACTCTTCACAGCATATTACAAACTTCGGTAAAGATTTCCAAAGATTGAAAACAAATTACAACTTTTTATCAACGAGTTCCAGGACATTAAATAATTGTCGTGCTTTGAGGAAGGGGGGAGGGAAGTTTACAGATTTGTTGTAGCTTGAGGTCAAAAAATTTAATTGAGAAACGAACATCTGAAATATTAATAAGGTAGGTAATGTTTAATCTACTTTTTTGTCAAGATGTATGTGAAAGAGAACAACCACGGGGATGGAATGCGTGTCCTGTCCCATGGTTCGGTTTGCGCTATAGCATGACATGTCATCTTTGCCTGCATTAATTACCTACTCTCCTTATTATAAAAGAATGTAGAACCAAGAAGTTATGTTATGGATTTTAATATTGTCATGTTTAGTGTATACCAAATCGTGTATGCCACGATTCTAGGTATATACTTTATAGTCTCGTTATCCCAACCA
The DNA here is from genome assembly GCA_934045905.1 of Leuctra nigra. NCBI lineage: Eukaryota > Metazoa > Arthropoda > Insecta > Plecoptera > Leuctridae > Leuctra > Leuctra nigra. Next base: position 26,808,462 of record OW203761.1, on the reverse strand, counting down.
AATTATAAACTAATTGCAATTCCCCAAGAATTCATTACGCTGTCATGGGCAACGGACATCGCATGTTTAGCCCCGACTTAGACCTCGGACGATCGATTTACTCTAGCTGCTGTTAGCGGGTGTCAGTCGGTGCTAGGACGTCGTCGGCGCCGGTGTAGACGTCGTTGTCGCGGTGAGACGTGCTATAGACGCCGTGTTGGAAAGCGCGGAGTTTCACGCGGTATGAGCGTCGCCGTCGAACATGGATAACGGATGTCAGGCTGAATGGTGGGAGTTGACGCCAAGACCGTCGAGACCAGTCTGTCCGATTCCAGACAACTTGGCTGCTCTAGATGGCGTGGTATAATTTCTAGAACTGAGTACCTACTAGTACTTAGGCCCGTGGGAGTCCACATGGGAGGCTTAGATTTCCTGGATTTCCACAATGACCGAAAAAATACGAAATATAAACTGAGAAATTGAGGCTTCTCTCTGAACTTAAAATCCCCCCCCCCCCCCCCCCCTCTTACCCAAAAAGAAATTTAGTGGACTTCCATGTATAGGCCTCGAATATTAATGGAACAAATTTCAGCATGAGTGTTAATAGTTACTAAAAAAGTTATTTAATTGTTCAGTAGTTATTATTATTTTATTAGTTATGAATTATAATGTTAACCAACCGTTGCAAAACTAACAGGAGTCCCTGAATCTTATTTTAAGATTTTTGCTTTATTTGACTGAAAGTGAAGTGAAGTTTCTCTCTAGGACAGGAAAACGTTTACTTTCGATATAATGTCAATAATGGCTTTGCACTGTGAACTGAGCATGCTATTACAGACGCCCAAGGTCAATCGATAGTTGCCCACCGAATTTTAGGTTTAAATTTAGACTGAGGAAAATAATTATGCACCGCATTGTTGATTGCAATCTCTGACAATTAGTTGTACAAGCGTAGAGAGCGTCTCCATTTGGCACTTTTGGATAGGTACTATTTGCTTTAATTATCTTTGGTACTTTCTCTGTTTTTCTTTTGATTTTTTGTTTCGGTTTGGACGCTACAGCCACAGGTAGGTCACATTGTTTTTCCGATCGAACTGAAATTTTGCACACATACTAATACTAAAGACACATACGTACTAGTATTAGTACTAATACTAATACTAATACTAAAATAGTTTTTTAGCGTTGTCCTATGATTGGATGAAAAATAAAAAATGGTGTGTAGCTCACACCATTTGACCTACCAAATTAAAAAAATTCACGGATTTTGAGGATTTGTCGAATAGTTTTAGGGATACCTTTCATGTAAATCCGCTGATTGTTTAAAATTAAAATAATTTCTACTGATTGGCTGAAAATTAAAATGTTCAGAATGGTTCAGTTCAAGGTCAAATTTTGCATGCCCATTAAAATTACATTTTTCTCTCATTTAAAAATGTTCAGCCCAATTAGTAGAAAACAGACCCGTATTGACATTTTTAGCTTTTTGAAATAGCCGTCAGAAGTGTGGTTTGAAATAGTAGTTCTACTGCAACTTAATCTGATTTTCCTTACGTATACCCAGGGTATATAAGTATTATTCTAAGTTTCAATGAAAACAGGTACTAGGTATGGTCGGTGACAGGCAAAGATGAACCCAATTTAGTATTGCCAGGTATAGGCCGGCCCATGCTAGAGCGGGTTCATCTTTGCCTGTCCCCGACCGTAGGGTATACTTTTATGTTTTTTGAGTGGTTCGTATTTAAATTCAATATGGATGTACATTACGAAATTCGAGATTTTGCACGTATCGGTGCTCGCTCATCAACGCGTTACACCAAGCGTTTTCCTAATATTTATAATTATGATGTAACTCAGTATGAATGTGCTGATATGCATTCGTTCATCAGCATTATATTTTTGTTATTGCAGAAGTTTAATTAAAAAGTGAGATCACTTTCTTCTGCATTGCTGACGAAATTTATTGCGAAGCTACCAAGTATGAAACAGCAACAAATGCAATTGCAATTTTATGACATTTTTTCTTTTTGTTTAAATTCCTATTTCCTATAGTTAGTCTTCGTTCAACATAAAGGACCGTAAAAATAGTGTGCATTTTATGGAAGACTTTATACAGTAGGAATAATTCTGAATTATTATGATGAACGTTTGGGGTAATTAAATAACCCCATAAAAAAACACTCCGTGTAAAAATACCAGCCAAGTCTCTTCAACTATAAAAAAAATAGAAGAAATCTAAAAATTCAGCACTGAAAAGGAGTGATATCAAAAAATGGGCCAAGTCAAAACTTAATTTTAAAAACCAAAATATACTTGGCGCATCGTGCATATAGATCGTTTAGAAGTATAGGCCAGATGTGTGATGTACATAAAATCTATCTACCCTATAATGCCGTAAAAAACGATGCGCCAAGTATATTTTAGTTTTTAAAATTAAGTTTTGACTTGGCCCATTTTTTGATATCACTCCTTTTCAGTGCTGAATTTTTAGATTTCTTCTATTTTTTTTATAGTTGAAGAGACTTGGCTGGTATTTTTACACGGAGTGTTTTTTTATGGGGATATCACTAATTTTTTTAGTTTATTAACACAACTTGTAAGACATATCGGAGCACCAATGAGAATGAGAACTAATTCATTTTAAAAAAATACGCCATTTACGAATTGGTTACTAAAAAAAGTTTTGTTTGGTTCTAAATATAAGCTTAAAGGGATATTCCATGAAGAATTGCGAAAGCATCGTTCCAATCGGTCCAGCCGTTTTCAAGATATGGCATCACTTCCGGATTTCAATATGGCGGCTGAAATAACTGCCACCTAGAATTTATTTCTATAAATAGTATGTATCATTATAAGCCTTCTGAATAGATATTAATAGGTTTTTATATAACAGAGAAGTGAATTTTCGCAGATTTCGAATAACTATGACGTCATTTCCGGTTTCAGTAATTAGGCAACTTTAGTTTTACTATTGATATTTCATATAGAGAACTGTCTGAATCGATTGGTGCTAGTTTCATTCCGATCGGTCTAGCCATTTTCGAGATATGATGTCATTTCCGGTTTCAAAATGGCGGCTTCCGGTTGGTTTTATAAAAAGGCACCTCAGACGCCAAAAGTGCAGATGTGGTAAAAATTTCAGATCGATCGGCTCAGCCGTTTAGGCTGTGGCGGTGATAGCGGTGTTTCCTGATATCTGAATCATCATCATCATCTGAAGAAGAAGAAGAAGAAGAAGAAGAAGAAGAAGGTTAAAGTGATGTAATTTCACTGTTTTCACGGCCCTCTAGCTCGCAAATGGCATAACCTATTGTTCCAAAATTTGGTATATGGGGTGGGGTGGGCCATAGCTCGAAATTAAGATATTTCACAACAATGTGAGGTTTTCCAATTTTATGATCCAGTAGGCCGAAAATGCTATGTTGTTGCTTACAGTAAAAGTGGTTGGTCTGCTCCTCAGTTTATTAGGCAATTACGGTATGTTGAGTGAGTGTGAGTATACAGTACGACTTGGCTGGGCGGAGCGACCGCTCCACTAGATTAATTGTTTATAATTAATAAATGGTGGGAAGTGTATTTCGAAGGAAGGGTCTGTATATTGGTAAGGAACATTCCCAACCAAAGTCATTCGATTGCGGAAAACACAAACGCGTAAAATTAATCAATTTCCAATCGGGAATCACCACATTATTACCGGGCCTGAAAAGCGCGATTGTGGCCTTCCCCCAGACCACACATAGTCTTCGGAGTCTATTATACTTGATGAAATCCATGTTTTATGAAGCACAAAAATACTACTTTTTTCTAAACGGCTTTACTGATTGTCTTCAAATTTTCACAGGTTATAGATAAAGAGTAGATCTGTGTCTCTAGTGGCCCCAAAGTTATATTTTTTGTTTAGTTATTTCAGGGCAGAGGTGGCAAAAAGACTCATAAATTGCCCATGTTAGCACTCCCTCAAAACGAGAAAAAATATTTTGTATTATTTTTTGGGTCACTAGACACAGATTTACTCTTTATCTGCTGTTAAATTTTGAAAACAATCGGTCAATCCGTTCAGAAAAAGTAGGGGCCGCCTTTTTAGAGTTTTTTTGTGGTTTTCAATATTTGAATTAAAATAACTTACTTCACAGCAGTATGCAACATGAAAACACATTATTAAATGTCACAAATGTCACGTACAACCCAGAGCTAATGCATTTTCATGCATTTCTAGGATTTTTTTACCGGAATCGAAATTTTCTACGAGTACTGTCGACTCTTAAATCCCCCCGTGATTTCTCTAGCGCACGCCTGTGGTATAATATAACGATCTCATAATTAAGTTATGTAAATACCGAAGACCCAACTAAAACTGGAAGTCAATAACACGAGTATGTAATTTACATTCGAATGAATAAAACAGAATTACCAAATTTCGCAGGTGTGGTAAGACATGAGTCCTAAGGCCCATCCCTGTTCCAAATCTTAACTTAATATTAGTCCAAGGTATTGAGATATTGCCATAAAACACGTGCATTTTATCTTACAGCAAGAGTCATTACAGTTTATACGAAACCTTACGTAAAATGAAAGTCTATAAAATGAAAAATACGAGTCACATTTCCTTTGTGGTTGAATTTTACCGCAGCATATATAATCAAATCGTGACATGCAGTCGAACAAACAGATAATGAGATATTAGAAATCTCGACGTTGAGATTGCTTAGAAACAGGTGGAGTGAAGTTAATAAATAACACAGCTGTATCTATTACAAGGCTCGGTACGTTGACACTTGTCGTGCAGTAATTGCTCGCGCTAAATTGTCGAGCATTTATCTCGACAATTCTAAAATGGTGATAACTGTAATTATAGTGACATGAATGCCAATGATTAAAATCATGAAAGCTTAACGTTTGCGATCTATTAACATCGATCATGATTTTTATTTGCTAAAATGCGTCCACGTTAAAAAAAAATGGTTGACTTTGTATTTCTATTTTCGAGTATCAGTATCTTTGAAGTGTTATTGAAGATAGCCAAATAGATCGTGCAAATAACTAGATTGGGTGCTTTAAAACCGATATACTTAGATGATTGGATCTCTTCATTAAAATCATTTGTCTTCTTTTGACACGTTTTGACGCACGTCTCTGATTATTTTATTTGTTGTTGGTTTTTACTTTTTTGTCTGTTATTGCGCGGTAAATATCAGGCCGTTCCTCTCATCGAGCTGAAATTAGGCTTAAACGTTACTCGGAAATTATTCATATTACTTGTAACCATAAAGTTTTTGCGAAATAATAAAAATTGGAAATGAAAAAAAAATAAGAAAGTGAATATTCGTATATTATTAGTTACCATGTTCAAATTACACACTATATTTTAATATTTATACAGAACGTGAAGCTCGGTTTACAGCTAAATCATTAGTTGGTCAATAAGCTGTTACTTTGCCTTCGAAATAGTTGTTTTTGTTCATTAATGGTTAAATCTTAATCAAAGATTAGTAAAACCGGTAATTTGGCAATTTTTGTATTAATTTTATAATTCAGCCGTAAGGTTTCGTGCCTGTATTGATTTTAAATTTAAAATAATTCAAATTGAGTAACGTTAGAATGCAGTACAATTTTGAAAAGATGTATAGAGATGAACAGCTGCTCATCTAAAAAAGGGGGGAAATGTCATTGTGTCCTGCGAAACATGACAGCTTCTGCTCTGCCATTGGCACGGTGCTTCCAGTTCCAAGATGCTTCATGTGAAGCTATTGATTGACTCCTCCTGTGCTGTAATATCTTATCATTAAACACTCGGCTAAACTGCTCTAGATGTTGATTATCTTCGCCTAATCGGCTGCAAATGAGACGATACATTAGATTCCAATCTTGAATCTTGAATCAACAATGCCACTTTGATTGATTTCTTTTCGTTCTTTGGTTACAATAACAACGAATTAGTAATACCTTGTAATACTATAATCGCTGGTAATACGTTTGGACGTTGGTAGGTTATCTTTAGATTATTGCAGGATTAACAATGTTCCGATTAGATTTTATCTCAATTGAAGCTATGTTCAATAAAAAGTAATAAAAGCAATCCGGGAGATTTTAAACGAGTTTTGTTTTGAGCAATAAAATTTCTTGTATGGCAAGTTGATTGTTTTCCTAAGAAGTTTTTAAAATATCTCTCGGTTCAATAATTTCGCTAAAATGTTAAGATCGGACTTCTTGTGGTCGTCTAACAAACGCCTATTCTTGAAATACATTTTTAAACATTTCTCCGAGATAGCAGACAAACGAACAACACGTAACTATTTATACTTGATTTCTCCTTCCCGACAAACCGTTTATTGACCCTCCTCCCTCATTCCCCCTTCCTATCATCGGTCTCAAGGTCAAACGATCAAACCAAGACTGCCAAAGTGGTAGAAAACTGACACATCCATGACAGTTTTCAACTGGAGATTAGGGCAAGGCCTTGTAAGAGATTTTAATGTTTCAGTAAAAGTTAATTTCTCTACGACTGCTTACACATATTAACGTTTGTTTTTGTTTTAATTTTTTATTCGGCACATACCAGATTGCACGATCTATTTCCCTGTATTCGAAATAATTCGAAATAATTCAAATAGGTATACATAATATAATTGTTTCCATCAAATTTTAAATGACATAAGGAGATTTGAAAATTAAATCTGACGTCTAACCTTGATAAGGGTTTCTACCTGTGGCAGGAAAGTGAATTGGATTATAAACTTTTACACCCCCCCCCCCCCCCCCCCCCCCTAATAGTCTTTATTATTATTTCCTTGATTCACAACAGAATAAATTCAACAATTGTGAATATTAAAAACAGTAGTATAGTACAACAATATAAAAATGAGCATCAAATATACTTAGTTTTTAAGGCTCTTTATGGCACTGTAGTAAATGTTATTGTATTAAAAAAAGATAATTCTCGTATTTTTTTTATAAACAAATTAATTAAAAACAGTAAATTTTATTAACGCAATAATACTTGTACAAATCTTATAACCCTATAGGCAGCGTGTTTAGACAACAGATGGCACTGTAAAAAGTACAGACAGAGCCACCTAATCTGTGGGAAGGAAGCTTACCTTTTGGCAAGGCGTCCAAGTCGCTGCAGTTATATGTTATGTTGCTGCACATATTACGCATTATCAATTCTTAAAATTTACACATGTTTATCTAATGTTTATTCGCCTACAAAATATTAATAATAAAGTGTTCACAATTTCACTGAATCTGATCACAATATTAATTTGCGCGACTTAGTTTGATTCCGAAATATTTTGAGTACATTTGTTGACATCTGATCGGTTGCTAGGTCACGGCCAATGAGAAATAAAACAGTTGACGATCTTCCCACAAAAGTTGCTAATTTCTCTCACTCGTGGCGAACTCTCGGTGCCTATACATTCATTTGATATCCTTACGAGAAGGAATGCGAAAAAGCAACCCTAGTAAGTGAATGGACGTTGGCAGGCAAAAGCGAATAGTGAAGTAATTTCTGATCAATAAAAATCCATATTTAATTGACACGGGTATTCTGAACTAGTTCAATACACTGATTTAATCTCACGGTTTTAAGTTTTAGGTTCAGTTTCCACTCCCCACGCACATAATTTCCTCACTCGATACAATTGTGTCACGGAGTTGGTTAATTACCATGATTATTATTATGAATCATAGCATGATATCAGCGATGTCGATCTTTTGCGGTGCGGTGAAACTTTGGGTGTAGGCATCGAGACTGACTAGCCTTGAGGCATTGGCGAACAAATGAACTGGACAACGACTGGATTTGCATGTGCACGAGTTGCCATGTCGACTGCACATTATTAATCTTATAACCTTGCTCTTCTTTGCACAGGATCTGCACCAAGTCCCAAGGACCTCCTTGGGTGTGTTTTACTGATAACAACTTATGTTCAGCAGACTTATTGTGGCATCTCAAAACACGCAAAGTGAATAGAACTGTTAGGACTAAGTAATACAGAAAGTACTGAATATGGAAATTTGCTACTGTAAATTAAAAAGCACTCAGGATTTAAAGAGAAACGGACAAATTTATTAGTTAATAATGCATCTATAGAATAATTTATTGTAATTTTAAATTAAATATGAAATTACAGTTGTATAATTTCGATACATACCGATGAAATGGACTCTTTAAACAACTAACAGTGTTTTGAATTACCTAGTACACGTGTTTTGGAAATAAGTGAAACAAAAACTCTAACTGAAACTAATGTACTGTGATTAATGAACCATTTATTTTTGAAAATCAAGTTAGATCAGAATATTTCAAACGGTGAAAAAAAATCCATGTGAACGTCACATGAAGAGATTTCATTCTTTCATTATGGTCAACAATGTTCCCCATCCCCCGTATTAGCATTCCTTTATAATTATGGAAATGTACTAATGTCCAATCAAATGTAAAATGTAAATGTAAAATGTCGAACATCGACATCGTGGACAGCATGACAAACCCTCTTACAACCAGTTGGCCGCGTGTCCTTCAGGACGAGTCAAGTTATCCACGTTTCTTCTTCCGTAGGGAATGGCGTTCACTCTGGAGGAGCGTCAACTCCTGGGCATCCACGGACTCATCCCGCCTCGCTTCAAGACCCAGGAGGAGCAGCTGGAACTCTGCAAGCTGAACGTGGAGCGGTATCCAGAGGATCTGAACAAGTACATCTACGTCATGGGCCTGCAGGTTCGTCCAGGAACTCTGACTTCCGACGTCTTATCAGCCTCTTCCTTCTGCAGTCATAATATCAATCAGACTTGTGTAATATCCTCCTGTATAGAGTGCTGTGTGATGCACCGACAAGAAAACAGAATATTTATTTATTTTGCAATCCAACACTTGAAGAAGACGGAGAAGAGCTGCTAACCATTTTAATAATTGCCACTGTTGTATGTTGTAAGATTTTTCCCAACCTGTCTAATGACGTGGAAGAAGCAAATCTAGACCAAGGAGGCGAAACATCACACTTTACATGAATGGAGATGCAATGTGCAAATATTTAGCCGAACCGGGGCTCGAATCGGGGACCTCTCATTTACTGAACGAGAGCTCCATCAACTGCTCTGTTGGTAGAGCTCTCCCTTCAAGGTCCCGCGTTCGAGGTTCGAGCCCCGGTTCGGCCGTACTACATTGTTCACATCGCAAAACCCTTCACATCATCCTGGAGGCCGATTCCTGTGCGTTCACGTTTTCATTGTTTAAAACGTAAAGAAGTTGACAGCCTTCAACCTTTTCACGTTTTATACAATGAAAATGTAAAAATTGTTAGGGCCTAGTTGTCAACTCTTCCAAGCTTTAAACAATAAAAAAGCGGACGGTTTCAAAACGTGAAAGCTCAAGAATTGACTCTGTTGAAAGTGATATTGACCGTCCTCTTGACCTCCTCAGGACCGCAACGAGCGCCTGTTCTACCGCTTCTTGTCCGAGAACGTGGAGGCGATGATGCCGATCGTGTACACCCCGACCGTGGGGCTCGCCTGTCAGATATTGACCGTCCTCTTGACCTCCTCAGGACCGCAACGAGCGCCTGTTCTACCGCTTCCTGTCCGAGAACGTGGAGGCGATGATGCCGATCGTGTACACGCCGACCGTGGGGCTCGCCTGTCAGATATTGACCGTCCTCTTGACCTCCTCAGGACCGCAACGAGCGCCTGTTCTACCGCTTCCTGTCCGAGAACGTGGAGGCGATGATGCCGATCGTGTACACCCCGACCGTGGGGCTCGCCTGTCAGAAGTACGGCCTCATCTATCGGCGTCCACGAGGCATGTTCATCACCATCCACGACAAGGGACACGTGTATGAGGTGCTCAAGAACTGGTACGATGCGAAACAAACAGATCGATCATGTTCAGCCATTGATTTAATACGTTGCTACGCAGACAGTGTCGTCTTCACAACGTCTTCAACACCCGAAACAAGAATACAATCTCCCTTAATATTATCCGCCCTTGATAAAAATCTAACAAGTCAAATTTTGAATTTAAAATAAATACGAAAATGTGTCCTTCGGGTTTCGAAACATTTTTATTTATGATAATAATAATAATCTTTAATCCTTTTTTTTCCAAATTACAGTGGGTTAAGGAGGTAAATACAAGGGCCTAATTAATGAAACCGGCTGGCCGGGCCTGACGTTTCTTCTGTATTCTCTTCATCTTCATCATCTTCTTCTCCATCTTCAACTTCTTCTCCTCCTTCCTCCTCAACTTTTTCTACAAGTCTTCTCCATATGTCCACGTCTTCCCACCACTTTTCATCTCTGATCTTCATCCACGACTCCCCTCTCTCTTCCACAGCCGCCACCACTCCATTCATCCACTTTGTTCTTGGTCTTCCTCTCTTTCTTTTCCCATCAATTGCTGCTCGCTCTGCCTCCCTCCTTGGAATTCTTTCCGGTGCCATTCCTTTCCATCGTCTATACCACCTCAACCTCTCTTTTCCCAATTTGAAACCTAGAGCCTCCACTCCCAGATCTTTCCTTATCATTGTACTTCTTACCTTGTCAAGTTTTGTCAATCCTGCTAAACTTCTTAAAAACTTCATCTCTGCCCCTTGTAATTTAACTTCTTCCTTCCCTCCCATTGGCCAGGTTACTGCTGCATACGTTAAGATCGGTACAAAGTACATCTTGTACAGTAGTACCTTACACCTACGTGGCATGTCTTCGTTCCACAACAGTTTCCTCACACTCTGATAAAACCCTTCAGCCATACACACCCTCCTCTCAATCTCCTTGTCCACCTTTCCATCCCTTGTCAGTACACTTCCTAAGTACTTAAACTCATCTCTCTCTTCAAGCACATCTCCTTTCAATTTTATACAGCACTTTGTCTTCTGTTTTCTCTCCATTACCATAGTTTCACTCTTCTCTCTGCTAATCTCCAATCCATACCTTTCAGTAGCCATGTCCCATCTGGTGACCTTTTCCTGCAACTCTTCTTCTGTTTCACCCCAAACCATAACATCATCTGCATATATGAATGTTCTTGTATCCCCTTTCTCATCAGGTTCTACCTTCCGTAACAACTCGTCCATAACCACGTTAAACAACATAGGTGACAATACACTTCCCTGTTTCAGCCCTTCTTTCACAACAAACCATTCCGATCTTCCAACTCCTGTTTCCACACAGCTAGTATTCATTTCATACATACTCTTTATTCTCTTTACCAACCCCAAATCTACACCCCTATTTTCCAATCCTCTCCACACCTCTGCTCTTGGCATTCTATCGTATGCCTTAACCAAATCAAGGAAAGCCATTCTCATAGGTTCATCCTTCTCCCATCTACTCTCCATTATCTGCCTCATAGCAAATATCAAATCCGTTGTTGACCGACCTCTTCTGAACCCATACTGTTCCTCCCTTAACTCCTTCTCTATCTTTTCTGCCAATCTTCTCTCGATAATCTTCTCATACAGTTTGGCTGTGTGACACATAAGAGTTATACCGCGGTAATTGCAGCATAGTTTCTTATCCCCTTTCTTAAATATTGGGATTATTAAACCTTTACCCCAGTCTACAGGGACTTTATACTGTGACCAAGCTGCTGTAATCACTCGCCACAGCCACTCTATGCCCTTCTTCCCGGCTGCTTTCATCATCTCAACATTCACTTCATCTATTCCTGGAGCCTTTCCGTTCTTCATCTTCTTCAACATAACTTCCACTTCCACACGTCCTGGTCCTTCTTCCTCTTCTTCATCTTCCTCTGTCACTCTCATTTCCACCTCCCGGCACCTCTCACTTATATCCCCTTTACCTGTCCCCCCTTGCAACAACCCTTCAAAATAATTCTTCCAGAGTACTTTTATTTCCAATGAGTTATTTGTAATGTCACCATTCTGATTTTTCATCAATGTCTGAATTTCGCCTGTCTGACGTTTTGACTTTATTAGATTGTACAACAATCTTTTATTTCCATCAAAATCCATTTCAAGCTTATCAGCAAATTCCTCCATTGATAATTTCTTCTCCTCTTCTACTATAGCCTTTACCAATCTTTTGCACTCTCGATATTCCATGAGGCTTTCTTCAGAACGAGTATTTTCATTCTTTTTCCATGCAAGTTTTTTCCTTCTCACAGCCTCTTTCACCCTTGCATTCCACCACGGAGTCTCTTTCTTTTTCTTCTTTCTCGTAGCTCTACCACAAAGCTCTTCAGCTATCTCTACTAGCCCCATTTTGAATGAACACCATTCTTCTTCCACTCCACCAATTGGTCCATCTGGTACTCTTTCTGATATCCTTCTTATAAACTCTTCACGTGTAGATGCCTGCTGTAGTTTCCAAGTCTTTATCCTGGTTGCTCTAGTCTCTATAGTCTTCTTATGACCTTCTACTCTTATTTTCGCGACTAGCAATCGATGATCGCTATCTAACGCAACTGATGGTAGAACTTCCACATCTTCCAGGAGCTTCACCATTTCTCCGCCGACACACACGTAATCAATTACCGATTCCCATCTGTGATCTTTATCACCGTAACCATACCTTGTTATCTTTTGTGCTTTCCGTTTCTCAAACCATGTATTTGCTATTCGCACAGATGATCTAGCACACCATTCTAGCATCTTTGACCCTTCAACGTTCCTTCTCCCCCATCCATGTGGCCCAACAATCTGCTCAAAACCATTCCTATCTGCACCCACCATGGCATTAAAGTCACCCATCACCCACACATCTCTTGAATGAATGACCTCTTCCAGCTCTTCCCAGAAGAAGTCCTTCTCTTCCCTGGGTCTACCTGATTGAGGAGCATACACCTGAACACATTCCATCATTCTTCTTCCCATTACGAATCTGAGTCTAATTAATCTGTCACTGTGAGCCTCTATCTCCAAGATGTTGTCAACATATCGAGGACTCACAACAAAACCAACACCATTCTTCCCCTCTTCTCCACCAGACCATATCAACTTATAGTCGCCTCTTAACTTCTTTTCCCCTTTTCCCTTCCACTTAGTCTCACTCAGCCCTAACAGATCCAATTTTCGTTCTACCATCATATCTACTATTTCTTCAAGTTTATCAGTAAGTGTTACTATATTTAGTGTTCCCACTTTCATTATTGGTCCTTTTTTCACATTCCAACTTCTTCTTTGTCTTCGTACTTTCCATTTCACTTCATTCTTTCTACCATCCAATGGCCCATTTTCCAACATATTACATGACAAACCAACTCCTTCCCTCACAGCGTTCTTCTCCGGACCACCCGACTCCGAAAAACCTGCTCTGTGTTCTTATTATTATGTACTGAATAGCGCACTCCTTCACAATCACCCAGACTTACTCTCTTTCCTTCTTTCATTGCAAACCTCAATCGCATTCCGTTCTTCTTCTGCCATGCAGCTCTATCCCGTTTATATCCTGGGATATATCCAATATCCATAAAGTGTCCATCATTCTCTTCAATCTTGCATCGTACCTCGTCATTCATTAACCTGCCCTCAATCGTTTGCAATCCAATGATAACCACTCTCAGTTTCGATCCAAACTTTTTCTTTGTGGCCACTACTAACTCTACAAGTTGTTGAGTCAATGAATCCTTATTTATCCCGCCACTTACTTCCCTATTTCCAACCTTAATGACAACTGTTTCAACATCTTGCATACAATCATCATAGAAGTTGTTCTCAATTCTCCAAGTTAGCTCTGCTATTCTTATTCCGGAATCAGGTCTTGCTCTGTTGTACTTTCCTCTTGTAAACTCACTTGCTTCTCTCCCTCCCACATCCCCTATCAACATTGTATAGGAATGTTTTTCCTGGGGTACATTTAATTTGTCTCCGCTAGCCTCTTGAGGACTATCTGCACCAGTAGATATTATTTCTACTTGCACGTCATTGTATGCAGTTTGGACTTGATCAATCATTGGCTTTGGAGAGATTCGTAAAAACAGATCAGATAATACTTCTGCCAAACTATCAATTCGGTGGCTAACAACCACCGACTCTCTTTCATACTCTAACACTGTATTCTCATAATTCATTATCTGACTCTGTAATGTCAATAACTGATACGGAATATCAGAGTACTGATCTCGCAACATCAAATGAATATTGGCAACTTCAGACACTTTTGACTCCATTAGATTTTTCATGTCCCTGTATACCTCGTCCAGAACACTTGATTGCCTCATCACATCTTGTTGAAGTCCATGACTGGTTCCTGAAGCTAATTCATCCATTCCTCCCTTCGTTCCTCTTTTCAATTCACACAAAATCATTGTTATTTGTGAATTAATACTCTCCTCCCATTTTGTTCTTCGAACGCTCTCTATTTTCCAATCTTCCTCATATTTTTTCCAACTAGCTTTCAACTCATCTGTTGATACAGCCTCTATCACCAGTTCCTTTCCATTTGTCTTGTCTCTTGTCCTTAACTTCCTCTGACTCATGTTTCCATATAAGGACCTTGACAAGTCACGAAAATCAAAACCCAATACTCCGTGTCTGGTGAAATTCAATTTTGTTTATCACAAGAACCTTGGTAGGCCTAAATAGAAAATTACTAATTGTGTTCAGGATCCTCTCAAACACATTTAATAGGCAAAGTTTTATACCTCAAAATGTTCCTCTTCTTTCTCCGTAGAACTACAATCAAAATTTCAGCGAAAAATATACCAGGTATCGGCACAAAATCAAATTAATTCACCAGCAATTCTTCCTGCAGCTGTATCCATTCACGGCCTTCGTGTTAATTACATCTTAATTACCGAAGGTGCTAATACACCTTTGTGACCTTGAAAACATATGTGCCTAGGTTTCTCATCGTTTGCTTATTCGCAAGTAAAAATATAAAACCTGAATGCATATAATCATGAGCGAACTAAGCGAGCATGGCCATTTGGCACTTCAGCTTTTATACTTCATTAGGTACTTTCTTTACTTTTTCATGTGTCTTGCCGTTTCTCGCTCGGATAGAGCTGATTGGTTAAAATATGAAAATAAACCAGTTATCATGATGCGTCATTTTCATGACCGATCAATTTGAAATTTTTCGAAGTCATGTAGACCAACATTATATATTATTTTAATTTTTTTATAGAAATTGGCCAAGAAATTGAATAGTTATTGATATTTTAATCTTAGTTTATTTTCTAAATAATTATTCGAAAAGTAAATGCACCGCATCTTCTGCTGGGATTATTTTCATTCCACATTAAAATGAAAAGCAGATAGTACATAGATTTATGCGTATAGATGATTGATTGTATCACCGACGTTAGCTTATACGTGAATCCTCGCCTTTGAACATTAATCTATCAATAGTACCTACTGTTTTACTGTAAATAAGTGACACAATGTAATGTCGCAAGTGTTACAATATGAGCCAATGAACAAGCTATTTCTTCCAGTGCAATGTTTTGAGTATTACAACACTCCTGTGAACTTGATGGACAATCAAGGTGAAATGTTTTAATATTCATGCTGTTTACGTCACTGCTTGAGGATTTTCACTTCATGACAAAGACTGAATGATTGAAAGCTAATTGATATTCGATCAAACATTGTCTGTCCTCGGACCTGATATTAATCCAGTTATGCGGTGTAACTTCACGTATTAGGTGACAAATACTGAATACGTAGACGATCAGTCTCTGTATCGACCTTCTGCACGACTGATGTAATAGTAGATAATGACTTTATAGATTTTCTTATTTTGGTCTTTCAGACATCTGACGCTATGTCTAGTCAGTTGCATGCTCTCGCTCAGTCAATAAAAATGTTGTCGATTTGACGGATTATTTATACGTAAATTGACAAAATTTGGATGAGATCAATTTAATCCTTATTCCGTGTTCAGAGAATATAATATATTATATTAAATTTTGACATGATATGTTTGGACAGTGGTAGAAAGTTCTCGTAGTGTTGTTAAAAAAACTAATTACACTAAAATACTAAACCTTATCCGGCACTATCATTGACGTAACCTCTAAATATACCTCGTTAGGCTTACGAAAGAAAAGAAAAGTCTAGTTCGATGAAAGATTGTAGGTAGAGTAAAAAAACGAAACCTTCAATTTACCAACGTCATAATAGTTGATTATGGCCTCCGCAAACAACAACATCCTAAAAGGAAATCATGTGATGACATGACCTAACGTGATTTGGGACTGGATTCCACGAAATATGGATTGTACAAAGTCATACTCATATTCAATCATTCAAAAAAATTATTACGACAATATTGCGAATTGCTGTGTCACGGCAGGCAATTCTGTAGTCTCAGAATCAGAAGATATTGTACTTACAAAATATCACACATGACTCTTTCATGAGACCCTGGTTCGATTCTCCTGGTAGACAGTCCTGACTTCAGAATATTCGCGGGTTAGGAGTGAAAAGCTGGAAGAGTTCTAAATATATTTTCAATACATCATCAATCATGCAATGTAACCTTTCATTATGCAATGGAAATATGGTAATCTTTTTGTTAATGAATTTATAAAATTGGTTGTATATTCGTTACCTTCATTAAGTAGGTAGAGTGGCAATTAGTAATTTGAAAAATAGAGTCAATACTCCGAAAACTCTATTCAATATTTTTTTAAGAATGTTTGCTATGACTATTGACTTTTTTATTTTCTCTTGTGGCTTTTGTAATTCTATTATTGTACATTCTGTATCATGTAGGGATCGATTTGCTTTTGTTGGAAACTTTACCAACTTTTTTATAAAACTATACTTCCCAATATTCTTTTTAGAGAAAGACTGTTTGAACATTATTACGTTTATTTACAATGTTTCAAGTACAATTTCGTACTCTTCTTCAGGTACTTCAGGAAACAGTCTTTCTCTAAAAAAAATATTTTGATAAATGTGGCTGTGAAAATTTAAATTTACATATAAAACTATACTTACTGAAGTCAATTGAGACTTAGTAGGGCTCTTAATTTTGTGCGTAAAAGTGTTTATTGTAATATTAATTGTGAAATGTGTACTTGACAGGCCTGAGAACGACGTCCGCGCTATCGTGGTGACCGACGGCGAGCGCATCCTCGGGCTTGGCGATCTTGGTGCGTGCGGCATGGGCATCCCGGTGGGCAAGCTCGCCCTCTACACCGCCCTGGCCGGCATCAAGCCCCACCAGTGTCTGCCCATCACCCTGGACGTCGGCACCAACACGCAGACCCTCCTCGACGACCCGCTCTACATCGGACTCAGACACAAGCGCATCCAGGGACAGGAGTACGACGACTTCATTGACGAGTTCATGCAGGCGGTCGTCAGGAGATACGGACAGAGCACGCTGATCCAGGTGACACGTTGTGCCGGGCTCAGGAGTCAAGAGGGACAGTTCAGGGCTGAGGATGACCGTTCAAGGAACAGGAGGGCAGATGATGATTATTTAATTAATCGTCTGATTTTCTTAGTCGTTCTTGTTTGACGTCGTAGTATCAAGGAGGGCCGATTTCTGATTACTGAAGGGTAACTGATATTTGATACATAAATCGTGGTGTTAAAACAAGAACTATCGTTCTTACACAACTAGAGAATGGAAACTTTTGTAGCAGTGAACACTAAAAAGAAATGAGAGATTAGAGAATATCAGAATAATAATTAGTACTTATTTTTTTAACTGCTCATGGTCCTAACATGGACAATATTTAAACCACGTATTCCTAACAACGTGTTCTTATATATCAATTTTCTTTTTATACATCAAATATTAATAGTTTAAGAACAAACTAAAAATAATCTCTTTGCGCAACAAATATCTCAAAAATGAATTATTAACATTAAGTGTCTGCTATTTATATTTTTAGTTGCTTTTTATCTCTAACGATTCCTGATTCATTGACTTTTAATGACATAAATAACTGTCTTATCTTTCTACTTACTAATGATGATTATTTGTTGTGCACTCGAGGGATTTTACTTGTTCAAAAATGACTTGAGAGTACTTCAAACCTCCAAGTCCTAGATTTTCAAATATCATATCAATTTATCGCTAAGAAATATTCTTCCGATCAAACTGGGTAAAATAGCGACGTGAAATGATCATGTGTATTTTGAATGACTTAAAAACATAGACTGATTACTTCGAGAAATGCAGTTTGATTTCGCTATGTCCAGCAGCAGTTCAGGTTGTTTCCTTTGCTGGAGTAGAGTGTCTGATTTGTCTTGACATTAACAGTTCGAGGACTTCGGCAACCACAACGCCTTCCGCTTCATGGACAAGTACAGCTCCAAGTACTGCACCTTCAACGACGACATCCAGGGCACGGCGTCGGTCGCCGTCGCCGGCCTCCTAGCGTCGCTGAGGATCACCAAGACGAAGCTCTCCGACAACGTCGTCCTGTTCCAGGGAGCCGGCGAGGTAGGGACGACATGATGTTCACGTTGTAGGATCATGACGTGTACACTTCGTGCGAGGATGGTTGACGGCGAGGTAGGGAGGACATGAGGTTCACGTTGTAGATGATCATGACTTGTACACTTGTGCGAGGATGGTTGACGGCGAGGTAGGGGCGGCAAGGTGCACGTTGTAAGTTCCACACTCAGAGAATATTCGTTGGAATTGTAAGGCACTAAAAATTAAACATAGTTAAACAAAAACGAGGCTTTAAAGACAATAAGTTCTGTATTTTTTAATTCAACTTAGGCTTGAACATGAATCGAAACGGTAAGACCAAATAAACAAGATGAACAACTAAACAATCAACCAGTTACTAACAGTGTACCTCATATTTTCTGCTTGTGTTATTCTCAATCAACGAACTAATTCGTGCTGATGTACGCTTTAGATCAGTCAGCTAGGTAGATGTAAGTTAGGTAATTGTTTGTTTTGTCCTTTAGTAAAACTCACAGCGTTGTCCAGACAATGAAAACAGCAGAAATAAATAACACAGGCGACACAATGAAACAAAGCAGAGTGATTTCAGATGTTCTAAATATGCTGAACGTGTACAGATGAATGTCATATGAATGTGTTGACGAGGTCCTCCTGCGCAGGCGTCGCTGGGCATCGCCGAGCTCTGCGTCATGGCGATGCGCGCCGAGGGGACGTCGCTCCAGGACGCCAGAGACAAGATCTGGATGGTCGACTCCAAGGGGCTGATCGTCAAGGACAGACCCGAGGGCGGCGTCACGGGCAACAAGGTGCTGTACGCGCAGAAACACGCGCCCATCAAGAACCTAGAGGAAGTCGTCAAGAAGGTCAAGCCATCCGTCCTCATTGGTAGGTTTCTAGCAAAATCTTTCCAACATACGCCAGGCGAGCGGGGAGCATTTCCTTTCATGAGATGAACAGCTCTGACAAGATACAGCCCTTAGTGTCTGCCACCCCCTTCCACCTACACTGTTGCCATTTTAGACAACTTTGCTTGAATATTACAACCCAGCTACATAGTTTCATATTTGGCACCACAACGAAACGACCCTTTCTCGGACACCTGCAGTGGTTGAGAGATATTTACAACTGGACAATCGTCAAAATACTCAGGGCCCATTGTTGCATTTTCACAGCATTATTTTGCTGAAATACAAATAGCAAATAATAATTATATAATTATTATATGCTGGTTTCATGGCATGCATCCCATCTACAAAAAAAATCTTGAAATCCTGATATATTTTTGTTGAGCTTGTGAGTCGTTCGTTTCCACTCAACGGATTTCGCATTTAATTAATGTAATTGAAAATTGGAATTGCCATTAAATAATAAATACTGTGTTAATAACAGATAGTAGGTATATGCAAGACATTATGATAACTTAAAATGTATTAACAGCTGAATCGGAGCTCAGAATCAGTTCGAGATTTGTCAATAAAACATCTTATCGTTGATGCGTCAGGTTGCAGTCATGGTTGTGCCGACAATCGTGCGAGCTGTGGCTTAGGTTTCAGTTTCAGTTATCACACGCCTCCAGTGGAGATAAGAAGGCTCAATTACACGCGGTTATGAATACAAATCGTTCCATAATGACTGCGATTAGGACCAAGATAAAATACCAGTCTGTAGCAGCGCGTATTCGAACATGATCAAAGTCCACTCACTATTTGAGAAATATAATCATGCAAATAGTTGATACAGTCAGTCGAAAATAACAATTTGAAATTTGGTTGACGGTTGTTACACCGTTTACATTCATTTATATACATTTAAATCGACGCAATAATTAATTGATGTTGACGCGCAAACAATAATTGGTTTCATTCAAAATTGAAATTTGGCTCCTCAAAACCACGTAATACCATTGTTATTCCATATTTACAGAACCCCTTGATAAATAAAACTTTAAAAAGCACGAAGTTATAAAAAAAAATGTAATTCAAAATACAGACATTTCGGGTGTATGCGGCCCGCACAAAGGACCCTTCCCCAGACCCCTCATTGTTTTCGTGCGCAAACGTGTTTCCCCCAAATAAACGTTTTTGCTTTTTGGACAAATTTTGGTTGTCCCTGGGCCACCTTGTGAACAAGTTGACATTTAACCCCTGCTCAAAAGTTTGGGAGAACATCACGAAACTATACTTCGTGATGTAAAAAATGAAGTACTGTGCACATTTTGTTATGATCTAACTAACATCTGCAGTTCACATTTTCTTTCATTTGAAACCATACCGACAAATTGTAAACACATTATGAGATATCTACACACTTACGAACAATGGCATGGATGACTTGCTTACACAATATAATTCTGACCTTTGAAATTAAACTTGACAATCATTCTTTACAAGACAATTTGAAGGCCTTGGTGTATTCAATTGAGTCAATAATGTGCTACAGTTTCGGTGCTTGAAAAGAGAAGAAGCCGAGCTCCTGAGATGAATAACTTTTCAATATCACGACCTTGAACTCATTGGGTGACTAATGAGCAATAATAATGCAATGCAGTTAGGAAGTGAATTTGGAAAGTACATGTTACCGCTACGTGTTAATCATTCGATCAGCTGACATTGACTTTGAAAGTTCAAGGATTTTGAAATGTAGAGCCTACTACTTGTTTATAACGGCCTAGAATGGCCGTGAATACATATCGTGAACACCGGTATTGCAGTGTTATCTGTTTCCGATGATAATGATAATATACAAATTAAAATTACACTTGGAATAGTAATGTCATAATCTCGTCGGCATTTCATCAACTAACTAGAACACTTTATAATAATTATACTAATTATCTGATGACATCACACATTTTAGTCTTGTTTCGAATGTTTGGTTGGGACAAGATGACTGATTGTTTGGTGGCGATGTGCAGGAGCTGCCGCTGTGGGAGGAGTGTTCACCACACAGATCCTGAAGGACATGGCTGCTTTCAACAAGCGACCCATCATCTTCGCGCTGAGCAACCCCACGCACAAGGCCGAGTGCACTGCTGAAGATGCGTACACGCACACGGACGTAAGATCTCATGTAGCATGCGTCGACACACATATCACACATGAAATTATTCTAGATAAGAGCAAAACTAAACAAAAATGCATTGAGCGAGAGAAAACAAATTCTGAAACCTGTATGGTCTTGATTTGTTAAAAATAATGTTGATAGGGCATACCCACGTTACTTATTTGTTGTATATTTATTATTTTTATGCGATATATATTTGTTGTTATACAATATGTATTTGCGAGCTACATTTCGGTCGGTGGGTCTGTTCACCTGTCTCCCCTTTCCACCACTTTGCCACCCAAAATGGTAACAGCTCATATTCCATTGCAGGTTTGAACTGCTTTACTATTAACAGTGCTGAAAATCGGAAGCAGGCGAACAAACATATTGTTTTGGATGCAAAAAAATTGTGTAACATAGAGAGGTTTAGTTTATGACATCTCGATTGGCGAATAAATCCTAGAATCACGGTTGGAAGAGCAGATAGCTGCAGCTGGTACCTCTCGCAATGAGATCACACAAACGAGAATCTTTAGTACTATTCAAATGTTGAATTAATGCGTATTAAACCTGTAATTGAAGGACGAGCCGTGCCTTATGCAGGACTCTCAGCTGCTGGACCCTAACTTGTATTTTTATTCACGTGTGCAGACACTTTGAAGCCTGAAGGCCAAAACGCAGTTGTAAGAATCAACACAACATAAAAGCAAGGCGTTATTTAAACCAGTTTGATATTAAACTTCAAGTAGGTAATTTCAGCTCCCACGTAATTTACAAAATATTCTAGTTAATGTCTCCCTGGGCATATTTGTTTAGTTTCAATAAGGAGATGAAGAAAATGATAGGTGTTCTCTTCCACAATATTCTCTATTCCCTATATTTGAGTAGTTACCTAGAAGTACTTTCTAAAATATCAGAAAATTTTATGTTAAAAATATTAGTACAAAAATTGAGAGTACTAATTATTTGTGTATAGGCTGTGTAATGAAGGTCAGTAATTTTAGAAATAATCAGGAGAAGACATTTCTAATATAAATAGACAAGGGTTATGATGTAGCTGGCAGAGTTTGGAATGAAGATTAGTAAAATGGAATATTATTGACAACAGATGTAAAGAAGAAAATAATGTAAAACAAAATCGTGAGAGGAGAAAAATGAAAGACAATTATTATGTCAAGAGAGAACGAGATAAGAGGTGGATTGGTCGGATGAAATTGTCAGAAAGTAAGAGCATTATTATGAAACAAATCGGGCCCTGGAAAACCAATATTTTGACTTCTTTTAACATTATGGTGCTGTCGCATAGAATATAGGATGGAGAAATGAAAGTAGAAAAGTAGATTTTTTTAAAAATTTAGGAGTAATAAAGTTTAAAAAATAAATAAAATGGGAAGCGAGATGCTGATATGGTTTGGACCGTATTGTGCTCCCAGAGGAGTGTAGGAGGTTCCAAGAAGGAAGAGTAGGAAGACCCAGAGAGAAAGAGAGAGGATCAAACACTCGGGATGGAGAAGGAAGAGAGAGGAGTCATATGGGAAGAAGCAGGTGAAGAGTATGACTGTAGGATGATGGGAAGATGTGGGTGGGAAGATGGAGAGAAGTGGAGGGAGATATAGTTGAATGAGAGAAGAACATACACAGAAATATGCGTTGTCCTGCAAGCAGTTGCTGATCAGTGTAGGTAACCTTGATTAAAGAGTTCAAATTAAAATTTAAAATTGTTCTTTTGTAATTCGGTTACACCTTACCTAATACAATTTTGGAAATAATTGATTAAATAAATAAATAATTACAGAAAACTAAGTGAAGGGAAAGAATAAGTATATTTTGTCTGTGGAAAGAAATACAATAAAGTGATATAGACAAGGTAAATAAAAATAACAGTAACAGAAGAATTCGCATGGAACGTATAAATTAAATGTAAGACTAATTACTAATTAGTCATACTTACATTCTTACAGTACAACAATGTAATCAAATGTTTCATTTCGAATTACATCTCTTGATTTTTTAACTATCAAGTACAAGTACCAACAGCTTCATAGCGAAATCCAGCCTGACTATCAGATGCGAATTCATCTTCATTGATTTCTCGACGACTCGACTGACACAACAACAAATGCGAACATCTTTCGAATATCGATACTGTGTAACCTCTAATTACAATGTCAATTGAAAATGGAACGTTGAACCAGATGACCACTGGTCCGTGGTCAGCATGAAGCAGTGAGTAACGGGTTTATCCTCTTCCAGGGCACATGTGTCTTCGCCAGTGGCTCGCCCTTCCTGCCTGTCACCTACAAGGGCAAGAAGTTCCATCCCGGCCAGGGCAACAACTCCTACATCTTCCCTGGGGTGGCGCTAGGAGTCATCTGCGCCGGTATCCAGCCAATCACAGATGAGATATTCCTCCTAGCAGCGCAGGTCAGTATGGTTTTAGACCAATGAGGAGGATTTAAAGGTAGTTTTACCTTTTCAAACTCCATTTCATCAAATGGTTATTTCTGAATAATTTGCTTTGAATTTTATAGATTTGTCAATGTGTGTAACTTGACTTTTTAAGAAAAAAATGTTACTCTTAGAACAAACTAGGGTAGGTACTATTTGAACACGATAGAAGAAAATAAAAGCACTGCACAATATTTCCGAGACTTTGACTCTTTGATTTTTTAACTGCACAATATTTCAGGGAATTTGAATGTTATTAACTTTTAATTCTTTTATAATAATAATAATACTCCATGTACACTCGGCCAAACAAAACTTGAACGTTGACCAAATTTGAATGACTGCTGGTCATGTCCCATAACCAATCAAAGCTTGTTATTAACATTGAAATGTGAGGTCACCTACTAGAGTGAGACATTGAGATCGCTTAGACTGACTTCTGATGGTGCGATCTTACATTTATCAGCCTATCAGATTTATTGAACGTTCAAGTTTTGTTTGGCCAAGTGTACCTACCTGTCCTATATTAAATGAAAATGTTGGTGGGTACATTTTGCTATTTTGTCATTATAATAGAATGGTATCGTTTGTCATTTGCGTGACCTCTGAATCAAATATATAAATATGAATATGATATATGGCATACCTTCATTGGAAGTTTAGTGAAAGACCCAGTGGCGGCTCGTCCATAGGAGCACACGGTGCACTGCACCGCCTGTATATCTCCCCAAAAAACTTATTTTTGAACAAATGAAAATAGTTTTGATCTCTTCCTCTTATTCAGTTTAATTTGTTTGAATTATTGTGTTTTCGCGCGCTTCGTTCGTAGACTCTCATTCTCCCCCGCCCGAGCCCCCGCCTTATACAGCGCGCTAAACAATGTTCCTACCAAATAGCATTACATTCAAAAGTGACTCGATTGCCGAGCATGTTATAGTATATGGGAGATCAGCTACTTTGGATTTCCCATTCAAAACTCTACTACCCGTCCTACGCTTTAGGCGCCTTCCCATAAGCTCAACTGAGTCCACTTCGAAGACTTGAACCCACGCATTGAATGCGCTTTGCCTCGCTTGATCAGAATGGTCGATGTTTTCGGCAAACGACGGTCTGTACACTTCACGCGCAGTCGCTGTCGCATTAGATTCGTCAGCAACAAGCTTACCTACTATGATGTCATTGTGAAGTGGATTGCGTGTGAATGAATCGAATCGAGTGATTTTTGTACTAAAAGGTTGTGTTTGTATTATTTTTGTAGTACATTATATTTATAATAACTAAGTAGTAATCATGTACGATATTGATTCGTTAATTGTTTTGTCCAATAAAACAATTCAAGAACAAAACACCGTGAGACAATACTGCAGGCGTGTGGGTCACCACTCCACATCAACCGATAGGTACTTCAATTTAGTCAAACAACAGTGGTAAAAAATAACCGTACAGTTGTGAGAAAATGTAATTCGGACTCAAATAGATAGAAGCGATAAAGGTAAGAAGTGAATAAAACAATTATAACAATCTAGCACTTAAAGTAAATTTACCAGAATACCAGAATGAGAGATACTTCTGACAATTTTTTATTTTTATACCTATTAGAGGTGTTCAGAATGCGTAAAAATGCGTCAAATCCAATCCAAAATCCAATTTTTTCCCCTGGACTCTACGCCCCGGACCCGCATGCGCTTGGGGCCCCTCCCCCCAAATCTCCCATTGTACTCAGCGAAATTTGAAAATTGTGCACCTCCTCACTTTTGGGTCACGAGCCGCCACTGGAAAGACCTGGTGGAATTTACCTTGTAAATGTTCCCAGTTCTTGACATCAAAGCGATCCACCTCAAGAGAGTCAATTACCAATGTTGCTGTTTTGTCTTAGGTTCTGGCTGACTTGGTAACTGATGACGATTTGGAGAAGGGAGGTCTTTACCCACCGCTGGCTGACATTCAGCACTGTTCACTCAGAATCGCCACAAGAGTCGCAGAATTCGCATATAAGAAAGGTACACATAGAGAAAATATAAATATCATTAAAATATCAGGTAAATAGTCCAGCGAAGAGTCCGGATCCTTTTGAGTCCGTTTCTGACTTAAATTAGAAAACCAAATACTAAAACTCGTTTTGGGTGAAACTCTCAGTTGACTGGACTAAAAAATATGTAACAAATCTCAGTTGTAAACATAATAGCGACACAGTTTATAATCCAAAAGACAAACACAGCTAAAATTTACCAGTTACCACAGTTGAGTTATACCACTTTGTAACATTTTAAAATCATAATTTATTTTTGGTGCCAATGGAAAAGTATAAACTGACATTGATCATTTGCAGGTTTATTAGATCATTCATTGGTTAGCTTTACATTTGCATGCTTTAAGTAAATTACGAATGAAGGTAGGCGTGGCGTAAGAAAATCAGCAGGGTTACAGCAACCATAGGAATTATGAAAAATAACAATTTTACATTCCGACAGATGAAGGTTAGATATATTCAAATAAATAGCTTCCACGTGTTTATTATATCACTTTAAACTGTAAAATCAATAAATTCGTATAAATTATGTTCGATTTTGATTATGAAACTTTATGTCTGTGTTGATGACGTCTGAAGGAGTGGAGAGTCGTTTATAAAGCTCGTCCGGGCGGCCCTGCTATTTTAATAACGGCTTGGCAAATTAATTTCAAAGTTTAACTGGTAATAGATAAATAGTAAATGCGTGACTCCACTGAAGCTTTTTGTTATTTTGTAAAAAATATATATATATATATATTCGTCCCTCTGCTAAAAGAAAAAATACTTTTTTGAGCACTGGAAGCACAGATTTACTTTTAATCTCTAATTTGTGAGAAATCTTTAAGTCGAACCATGCATCCAAGTCCAACCCTCTTAAAAAATTCCGCAAAGACGCCATTTTATAGTATTTTGTGGATTTAAATTCTTAAGTGCATTACTTAATTATTACCAGTATGTGCAACCAGTGCAACATGCAGCAACGATTAAATGTTACTAAATGTCACGTAGGACCCATACCTGGTGAATTTGCATGCATTTGTAGACAATCTTATTAATATTTGATTCAATTGTATTCCCAAAACACTGGGAGTATTATCGGACTCTCGAACGGTGGTAAAGTGTAAAGAGCATATGTGTGAGTGTAAAGCTCAATGTTCTGAGTTTTCATTATGTTATTTTACTGATCACTTACCGACTATCACGAAGCATATAGAAATACTGATTTTTTTTGTAAACATTCTAAAGAGGGGATCTTTGTATATCACCCTACACTAGCCTCCTGCCTTTGAGCAGGTTTTAAATACAATAAACAATAAATAATGTGCTTGTGTTCAGGTATGGCGTCCACACAACCCGAGCCTGCCGACAAGGAGGCCTTCATCAAGGCCCAAAGATACGACTACAACTACAGCTCTTCGCTTTCTACGTCCTACTCCTGGAAGCTCTAGAGTGTAATAATGTGCTTGTGTTCAGGAATGGCGTCCACACAACCCGAACCTGCCGACAAGGAGGCCTTCATCAAGGCGCAAAGATACGACTACAACTACAGCTCTTCGCTTCCTACGTCCTACTCTTGGAAGCTCTAGAGTGTAATGCTGTGCTTGTGTTCAGGAATGGCGTCCACACAACCCGAGCCTGCCGTCAAGGAGGCCTTCATCAAGGCGCAAAGATACGACTACAACTACAGCTCTTCGCTTCCTACATCCTACTCTTGGAAGCTCTAGAGTGTAATGCTGTGCTTGTGTTCAGGTATGGCGTCCACACAACCCGAGCCTGCCGACAAGGAGGCCTTCATCAAGGCGCAAAGATACGACTACAACTACAGCTCTTCGCTTCCTACATTCTTCTCTTGGAAGCTCTAGAGTGTAATGCTGTGCTTGTGTTCAGGTATGGCGTCCACACAACCCGAGCCTGCCGACAAGGAGGCCTTCATCGAGGCGCAAAGATACGACTACAACTACAGCTCTTCGCTTCCTACGTCCTACTCTTGGAAGCTCTAGAGTGTAATGCTGTGCTTGTGTTCAGGTATGGCGTCCACACAACCCGAGCCTGCCGACAAGGAGGCCTTCATCAAGGCGCAAAGATACGACTACAACTACAGCTCTTCGCTTCCTACGTCCTACTCTTGGAAGCTCTAGAGTGTAATGCTGTGCTTGTGTTCAGGAATGGCGTCCACACAACCCGAGCCTGCCGACAAGGAGGCCTTCATCAAGGCGCAAAGATACGACTACAACTACAGCTCTTCGCTTCCTACGTCCTACTCTTGGAAGCTCTAGAGTGTAATGCTGTGCTTGTGTTCAGGTATGGCGTCCACACAACCCGAGCCTGCCGACAAGGAGGCCTTCATCAAGGCGCAAAGATACGACTACAACTACAGCTCTTCGCTTCCTACGTCCTACTCTTGGAAGCTCTAGAGTGTAATGCTGTGCTTGTGTTCAGGAATGGCGTCCACACAACCCGAGCCTGCCGACAAGGAGGCCTTCATCAAGGCGCAAAGATACGACTACAACTACAGCTCTTCGCTTCCTACGTCCTACTCTTGGCCGAAGCTCTAATTCTTCCCGTATGTTCCAATGCCGTGTTCAGAAACACCATCCACATGATAATGAGATACCACATTTTATGTAACATATCTGTTAAGAGATGAAAAATATCTATGAAAAGAAAGTAAGAGCTTATCGAGAATGTTTTATATTTTTCTTCTTCGAATACTTTGTAAAATCTATTTCATAGCGAAAAGTGTTGATTACTGCTGGGTTTCAGTATTTTGTTTAGATGTTTAGTAATTGTTATAATTAATGTTGAGACATGTCACTGGTGCACTGTAACATACTTCTATGTAAAAATAAAATATTCATTATAATGTATTCTGAAATGTTATTTACTTAGCAAAGTGAGCCCAAACCAGACAAGAAACTGAACATTCTGAAGTAGGCATACATATTCTCAAATTGGGGCGTTTAAGGTTGATTTAACATTACAAGAAGCAAATCTTTGAGTCTACAGGATTTTGCTTGGTGTGGCACTTTCAATTTGTGTTCCTGAAATTCTGTTACTGACTGTTTATTTGTTTTTGTTTTTGTAGGCAATGACCAGGTAAAAACCGTTCAACCAGTCTGTCTGAGATTTTGCACACATATAATACACATACCATAAGAGCGGTCCCATGTTGTTTTCTTTTTCAACGAGATCCTTTGATTGGTTGACAATTAAAAATTGAACAGCTAGACCGATCAACTTCAAATTTTGCACGGTCATTGAGACTAACATTGTTGGTGCTCTGACAATTTTCAGACAAAGTTTTGTTTTGAAATATTTGTTAAATTCTGTTCAAAGTAATTTGAAGATAATTATCACTGATTTGATGCATTCGATCCCTCTTTTGTCTAGTTTTTCAACGAGATCCTGTGATTGGTTGAATAACTATTTGACCGATCTACTACTTTAAAAAAATTCGAGAGTTTTTGACATCAATGTCAAAAACTCTTGCATTTTTGTCTTCCTAGCTTTTTCCAAGGTTATTACTAGCAACTTTTACACGAATATTAATTCGCATGCAATACGAAAGCTCGCTTATCAATGCATTACAGAAGTCGTTTTTCTAGTCTACAACAACTAATTATTATATTTATAAGACCTTATTGGACATCAGAGTGTTTTTAATTGAGCGAGCGAAGCGAGCGTCTCCTTTTGACTCTTTTGACACGGACCTCTTTTTTTTTTGTCTGCTAAATGGAGCAATAGAAATCGCATTGTTTCACCGATCGACCTGAAATTTTGCACACATGTAGAGACAACCTTCTCTGTTTGCTGACCCTAATTTTTTTTGAAATCTATCAATTGGTTAAAATTTAAATAAACATCTCCTGATAGGCTGAAAAATGAAAATGGTCTTGGACAAATGTGATCAACCTTATATTTTGCATGGTCATTAAGACCAACATTGTCTCTTATTTTACAAATTTTCAGCCAAATCGTCCCATTATTTAAAATTTAAAAAATATTTCATGTGCTTTTTGAAATTTAAACCAGAACCGTTTGACCGATCAACTTAAAAATTTGCATGGTCATCAGGTCCAACATTATCTGTATTTTTGACAATTTTCAGACTAAACTGT
This sequence comes from Leuctra nigra, assembly GCA_934045905.1. NCBI lineage: Eukaryota > Metazoa > Arthropoda > Insecta > Plecoptera > Leuctridae > Leuctra > Leuctra nigra. The sequence goes on along the minus strand of OW203761.1, from coordinate 26,778,519 downwards.
GTTTAAATTCAACAGTTATTGACAGTTTACGGATATTTTGGGTGTTGGCTGTCATATTTCTCGAATTTCACATTTCACGGCATCTTCGAATCTTCACTTCAAGGTTGTTAGAGCAGAAACTTTCAAACGTATATTATTATGAAACTGATATGACCGTTTATATATTTTTTGAACGAGATCCTGTGATTTTTTTGTAAATTAACAAGGAATCGTTCAAACATAAAGGTTCAATCGATCAATCGATTCAATCGAGCGTGGTTATTGGGACCAATATTTTAGGAATTGTTGGAGATTTTCATACAAGTCTGTGACGAAATTATTTCGGTTCGAGGTATTGCGCGTATCAGTGCTCGCTCATCAACGCGTTACTCAGAGCGTTTTCCTAGTAGTAATATCTGAGCGAGTCAAATACACAAAGAATATAGGATACTTTTGTGTTTGGGCAGTTTAAGGAGACAATGCACCCAAAAAACTAACTTGAGTATGATAATAGCAATCGGTCTGAAATTTTTACACACTATCAATATCATATAGGAAAGAAAAAAAAATCACAAAAAAAATTGGGGGGGATTATTTATGGTTAGGGGGGCGGATTTTGGTAAAAATTGGTACACTCATTAAAATCCTATCTTCTTCCACAAATTTTAATATATTTTCACGAAAAATTTTTTTTCTTATAGTAAATATAATACCTCACAATTGTTAGTAGCGATTTTCATTTATTTCAATTAGTTTTTGAATTATGAGTAAATAAATATAGAAAATTATAAATTATAAATTTTAATATTTTTTCTGTTTTAAGATATTGAAATTTTTTTTTCTCAAAACAAACACTTCAAGAAATTGATTTCTATTAAATAAAGTGGTATTAAAATGACCTAAGGAACTACATACATCAGCCTAAATTCCATACTAACAATTGTTCATCATACATTAATGGAATCACACAAAAAAAATTAGCTCAATAGCTATCTCCAGTAAAAAGTAGATAGGTTTTGCATACAATGTTTTGTTGAAAAAAAAATTCTGAGTTATGGGCCTTCAAAGATTGCTTACTGAGAACATTATAAGTTTATCAGCACTAGTACAGTATAATATTGATTTTTTTTTTTTTTGAAATATATGTGCTATTTGCAAAATATTGTCACTGGTATCATTTAAAAGATAAAACATCAGAGAAAATTAATGTAGAATAAAAATAAATAAATAAAAAATGACATTTTTGGGTGCATTGTACCCCCTTAATGACTTGGCTGAGTTTACCATTGGATAAACTCTATGTCTTACAGGCCTACAAACAATTTTCTCGTTTTGTATTTGCAGACATTTGGAATTATGTAATCAAGCTAGGCATATGAATTCCAAATTGACTCAAGCCCTCAAATATCAATGTATTATCTTCCAAAATGACTTGTGTCACCATTACAAATAGGATTTGATGAAGGCATTGTCTCGTAGTATTCAAGCTGAACTCTAGAATCAACGAAATCATTCAAAGGTAAAGTTGATCAGAGCATCTCTCCAACGCGAAGGCATTGTTGAATAGAATCATACTTAATATGAAATACGTCACTTGCCGATTTTTCGGACAAAATGTTCATAAATTTGGTTTTGATTTTTATGAATTATGGTAAGGAGGTATGGTATGTTTTTTTTATTGATCAGCTTGGTGATGTTATTTGTGTTATTGACAAAATTTCCTCGCTAAATAACTATAATTAAAAAATTTCAGGACTAACGAATATAAAAAAAGTCAAGAAAAAAAGCTTAAAAAAACAAAATACTTAGCGCATCGCTTTTAGTGCATTGCACTTACATCCCACGTTGATATCTGGCCACTAAAACTCTCTGCGCTTCATTTTACACGGAATGTTTAGCCGTCTTTTTACAACGGGGATTGATGGTCACCCAGCAAGGTATTAGCCAGCACATAACTTGCAAATTTCACTCTTTGTTACTGGCTTATTATTATTATTTCTGGTTATCGCAGTGATGATTTGCAACCACGAGGGAGGCCGAAGAGGGACGGTAAAATGCAAAATGCGTGGGATTTAGGGTGGAGCGGTAAGGTTACATTATGGCCACTGATAAGGCAAAATAGCTGCTGCAAGAGGGCATGTCTACGGCAGGGGGATGCAGTATATTTCTCTACACACAGAGCGAGGCTTAGAAGAGAGCAGTAATGAAACAGAACAATGTTTATGGATGTAATGCCGTTTTAGGACACTTTAATTAGGTATTGCTAGAAGCTAGTGTAAAAATTATCTGATGTAACTAGAGGCAGTTTCGGAGAAATAATTTTCAGGTGTTAAATTTGTTCCTTCGTGTTCAAAAGTATAATATTTTTGTTAAAATGAGTAGACATTACTTAAAAATACTGAAAAGACGAGTATTAAAATGTGTAACACCAATCAATTTGCTTCACTCCACGGATATGTGGCAAACAAGAAGCGGCTGGTATGTTTTTGCAACAGAGAAGACAAAAATGAAGAAGAATCAAGTAATGCCCACGAAATGAGCTAGATACTCGCATTGCAACAGAAGGTTTCTGTATGTCCTACGTTTCTTGATCTCGGACATATGATTCACGAAACAGCGAAGGACTGGCTCGCCCTTATAGTTGTTATAATTAATTTTGCACGTAACTGATTCTGACGTAACATGTACAACATCCTCACATCACATCAGAACAAATTAAACTCCTCAAAAACCAAAATTCTCTCGCGAGCAACATCTCCGGTTCGCCTGCAGTCTCAGTCTTGTATCTGACACTGTTACTCCTCCTTGCACGGTTGAATGCACGCACAAAGGAGGTAATCGCTGCCTTCTGCCCTTATTACCTTCTGCCTGGCCGGAGCTCAATGATGAGCTACTTGCTTGCCATTCACCCGCAACTTTGTTATCCGAGGAAACACCCCCAAGCAGCTCCAATATATTGAGTCTTTGTTCCTGCTACGTGGAATTCGAGGGGATTAGCAATAAGAATAGCGTCAAGTCAACGCCCAACAGCAATAAGATGCCGTTCGAAAAGTTGTAATCACTCTCGTGGATTTAATTTGCAAGCCATTGGCAAAGGTTCTTATTGGATTGTGTGGAAAGAAAAGTCAACTGGATATTTGTTTCCAATTGACAGGTTTCAGACAGACAGAGAAGATTCTGTTTGAACTTTGCAAGTTTGAGCTTCTGGAAGATGAAAGTTTTCATGCAGGTTTTACCATGATAAAATACTGGCGGAATAGCTTCTTGGAAAATGATGAGGATAGAATATATGATCCCCACAGATTGTTATACAGTCTTTCAAATCACTAATCAGTTCAGTGAATCCATTAAAATTGAAACATTTTCGAACACACTGATGGCAAGAGATGGTTACCATGGTTACCACCAATAAATGCGGAGATGTTGAGAGACACTTGTTCTTATGGTGGCTCAGTTTTATTTCCGTTTGAACTGTCCTTAATTCTGATCAATTTCCAGCAAACACAAAGATGTCCCCACAGGGATCAAAAATGCACTTTCGCTACATTTCCTGAGCTCAAGTTTAAAATCCCCTCCGCCGCTCTTCTCCCTCAAAAAGGAAATTAATTTCCAACACTGACTTAACGCATCACGTCTGGTAAATTAAAAATGAAATAATGAATTCAGACTTCACAGCCGCGAGTCAGATATTTTCGTCGGGTGTGAGCCCCCCAAGGGGGTGGGGAGGGGGGGGGTAAATGTTTCTGCCTCTTGCAAGTTACCGCACACCTTATCTAAACTGAAGTGCCGCTGTTTGGTGTAATTACGCCGACGAGAATCGCATGGAGGGATGGGGGAGTCATGGCTTAATACTAAGTGCTTAGAAATTGCTTTTAATTTAGTTACCGAGCAAAGTTATCACCGCGAAAGGCAAACAGACGGGAAGTGAAGTGAAATCGTCGATCTACGTTGTCTGTCACGTGATTGACTTCAGCCTATGACGTCACTAATAATATTGTGGCAAATATTGTAGGAGAAAGGTAAGGTGCTAATTGAACGATAACTGATAAGTGATAATACAGCTATTCTGCAAGACATTATTGAATACAAATAAACATGCAGTTGTGAGAATTATCAGTTAAAGTAGGAAACTAGGACACTTCAATTTGAAAAGCTAACATAAATTTTTCTAAATTCTGGGAAATGGAAAAGCGTTGGCAGAAATGGAATTAGTAATGCAAACTATTTCTCAAATATTAATTTAATTTTGTGTCACAGACACACAAAAAGTCATGGAAATTTTCCAATACTCCTTTTTATCCTGGATTCGTTTTATGTGAAATTGAAAGTTCTGCTTAGGGCCTCGACTCTAAAAATATATTTTATACTTAATTAACGTTACTTTTCTCCTCTCACATTTTTTGAACAATATAAAATGTGCAGAGTTTCCAATGAAAATCCAATATTCATGCCAGAGGCGATATATCAAATCAATCATAGCCCTGTGATGGAAGTGTTATTTGTAAAAACTCAAACAACACCATTTCCACGGTTAAGAATTTTATCTGAGGCATTTGCTTCGTGAACGACTTCTAAGAGAAAAATTAAATTACATCACAAAATAAATTTGTTCTCGACAAAAGATTGTGTCAACCTGTTTACAAACATTTCTCTGGAGGTGTTTCTCTAAGGAATCATATCCATAATCAGATTCGTTTCGTGCTTGTAGCAGTAAATCAAGTAACTTTTGATCAAGCCACATAGCTCTATAAGTTGATAATAAAGGCGCTCTGCTCTCCCCCAGCATCTGCATGGCATCTTATTAGCTATTATTGAACCGCCCTTGCAAGGCTTTGATCACTGAAACGTACCTAATGCTTCTTGAAGTCACTGCGTTAGAAGAATGAGTGTGTTTGGAAACATTTGCGTTTGAAAATACTCGAGAAAATATTCAGTTCCTTGATCAGAAAATAATATTAAGTTTATGGTGGTTGTTCTCAAAGAGATGCCTTTGGCAGGCTGTCATCTACATTATATATAAAAATGCTAATAATTTATATAAAAGATGCTCAAATGTAGAGAAAAGAAATCTTGTTTGAAATTTTATTTGAATATTTCTAGTAGAAAATGGTAGTCGAGATTTTATGAAATCCACTTCACTTTTTCCATGAAATCTGAAAAGATAAAGATATTAGAAATGCGATTCACACTTCGAGTGTCAGGTGAACTGGCAACTTATCTTTTTATGCTCATGTACAACATGATCATTGATAATAATAAGCACAATTAAATATTATTTTTACAATGATCATAGTGTGCTGAGAGTAGCTACGCTATGAAGAGAGAGAAGAACTCGGTTGTTCATGCGCTACGGATCAAGCAACCAACGAGGAAAGAGAAGGAAGTTCTAGATATTAATTCCAATAAAATATGCATATAAGTTCGTCCGATGAAACCTATAGTATAAGCAGAAACGGTGGGAGTGGCCGCATTACATATATAAATGTATGATGTTGAAGATATCGACTATTTTCCTCGAATAATACTGCAGAGGGATGAGCTCAAGTACTTGGATGGCACGCCCTCATTGCGGGGGCGTGATTTCAAATGTTGACTTTTAAATAATCAGTGTAATGCATTGTACAAAAAATGTGTTATTTTGCTGTAGAAGACAGCGCCGCGAGTAACAGACTCTCATACTGAGTTTCAAACTTGCATAGATGTTAATTCCATTGTTCTTCCGGTCCACAAGCAAGTATCAAATTGAAAACAAATATTAGGTCACAATTAGACAATTTTCTTTGTAACATTTAACCGGGTTATTGTCTGAAATTGTTTAGGTATTCAAGTTTGGGGTGGCAGAGATTGCAGAAAGCAATACAACTTACTTTTAACATGTTTATTTTGTCTTTATTTTGTCTTTATATGCAACAGTCGCTCTATTCCATGTCTTTCGAAGACGAATTACTGCAATGAACAAAATGACGTAATGATTAAAAGACAGGTCGTCCTCGAGTGCGTTTTTCTTTTACTACATTTGGCACCAAGTTCTTTCCGTTGGCCGAGCATCAGTCACCGCCGAGTCGCGTCGTTGAGTGACAACAGAGACGGAAAGATCTCTCGACAGCGCGATTACGTCGCTGTTTCCTCGTGTCTTCTCGACCTTCTCGCTAATGCTCAGCAACATCTCGACGTGTCTTTCAACTGCTCGCTTGCAAACAACTTAATAACATCTTGCGGTCGCGTCCTCCATCCATTATCATCTGTCGCCACTTGCGAGTCATGTGAAGGACTGCCGAGCAGAATGCGGGTTTGCGGAAGTGTTGGTTACGGGAGTTCCGGTTGCGATGAGAGCTGAGGGACGACACCGGTTTCAGGGTTTCCTCGACGTACTCCGACATGCATTCCGCTTGCTCATGTCGAGGGCGGTGAAGGAACTGTGACATGTCCGTTGAACATACCGAAAGCTCAGCTTCCTGGATCCAGACAAAGAAAATTCATAATTCGATTTTTTGGCACATTTCATTTTGTTCCATTCCTTTCTGTGTTTCCTGAAATGTCAGAGTATTTGGATACTTATAATACTCAATTCTTAGACTATTTTTGTACGTTCAACAATATCCTCTTATTTGCCAATTGAATATATTGCTTTTTTACGGTGATTACTTTTTATGGTGTCCGAAGATTAACATTTATTATTCTTTGGCAAAATTTGTGAATATTGCTGTTTTTGTCATTTATGATATTTTTCAAATATTTCCAACAGTTTTTTATTGTCATTTGACTGCATTTTATAATTACGAAGGCACGGTATACGGGAGGCAAATCATACAATAGGAATTGCACGGATTTAGCATATTTGTTTTGTCACCACTCAATTACGTAGATCAGTGGCGATCTATGCAATAATGAGGAGTGGAATCAAATTGAAATGGTTGAAATTGAACATTGCAATGGTGTCGTAACAAATTCAAGAATGTTGATCAAAAGAAATGTCTTTAACATTTGCCTTTTCAGCGAGCTTTTCGGCACTGTTTACACTGATCATGCAAGTCCCATGAATCATGTTCCCACAACAAAGTCATTATTCTATCAGCGACCCACATCTCCTTGGTTCGCTGATGAATTACAGAAAAGAGTGGCAGTCACGATGACAGAGATGTCTCGTGGAGGCAAGATGGCTGACATTGACATATGACGATCACGCTGTCGCGGTAATGAGGCCGCAGGACACCCCCCCCTTCCCCCGTCACCCACCCCCCGTGACGAGAGCACTGAAAGACAGTGATAAACGACCTAGAAGCTTGATCTCGCTTGTCATACAAACAAAAACGAGGGAGAAAAATCCAACATGCGTTGACGAGGAGTTAAACTGTGAAATAAGATTTTCATTGCAGTGAAAAAATGAGTCTTACGTCACGTGATTTTAATAATGACGTCTAAAAATATGTCCCTACGTTTTCCAATTACATATTCAACAAGTGAACGAGCGGGGAGATATTTTACTTTTATAGCTACCCTATTTTCTATTCCCACCCATTTTACTGAATGACACAATTACTTTAAAAAAACAGTATAAATCTATAATATCTTGACAGTAGGATTATTCTGGAGCCACCGTAACAGCATTTTGATTCTGCTCTTTTTAAAGCGTTGTGTTTCATTTCTAATTCAAAACTGTTTTGTTTTCGCTTTGTACAGGTATTTTGAAAGTGCAATTGGTCCAACATATCCACAATATCCAAGCTGTATATTTGTGAATTAGTGGTAAATTGTTATGATATTTTGATAATATTATTTTCTTCCTGAGTACCTATACCTAAGTTTAAACAACAACAATTACATCTAGCTGCTGACCTGTGATTGTGACGCAATTGATCTATTGATATTGTGTGCATGGAGGACAACACTGTTAAGGTTAGATGTAATGTCTCTTTAAGTCAATATCTAGTCGAACTTTTCTCAAACGAACTTTAAGAGCCAGATCTTGATGAGTAATGATTCCGAGAGACGATGTGACGTGCTCAATGCAGTGGAAAATACGCTCTGCTCCCAACTTGAAGCTTATAATCTAATTTATTTCCAGACTTTTTATATCGGCACGATTCTTTTGAAGTCATACAGAACGTAAAAATTACGTTATTTATTTTTTCCAAAGTGAAATAAGGGGATGTTTGGTGCCCCAAGGAGAAGGCAAAAGCCAGCTTAAGGGATCACCCAAGCTTCCTCGAATACAAGCATGAAAAGCTTTCGCACGTTTTAAAGTGTTTTCTTCATCATTTTTATGGCGTTTTGTCCCTTCTTGTCTGTAATGGAAAAATGAATTCATAATTAGAGAATTGAATAGAGTGGGTGGCGAGGGGGTAAGAAGGGAGGGGCCTGAGGGGTAAACCTTCGAGTGTTCGTATTTTTCTTATTCCAAAGATTTTAAGGAACTTTTGGCTGATGCTATCTTGAAGACTATCTTGAACTTTTGATAGTACGAATAAACGTAAAAAGTACTTACTTGTGAAAAAGATGTCCACACTGCATTAGGTGCAAGATGATTCAACCAAAACCTCTGGGTAAGTTTTCTCCGAGTCGGTATATTTTCAAACAGCTCTGTTTACCAAATGCTAACAAACATCTATACTTTCTTCGCTAAGTTTTGAATAAATTGCAACGCTTTATCTTGTTTTTGTGTTACGCTTCAGACAAACGACTTTGCAAATCTCTAGACATATTACTTCTTAGTGTCCTTATGTACTACACCACTGCATTATACTCTCGGCAAACACATTTACAGATTCGCTTAATTTCCTCAACATTTCTCAGTTCCATGGCAATTACACTCACCCCACTCCTTTCCCACTTGTCTTTAATGGGAGTGGAAATGTGTTAATATATCAATTAACCAGTATAAATTAGCAAGCTCGCTGTGTAAATGCTTGGAATAGGGTTGATAATCTTAAACTACGGTGAAATTGCAAACAACGTGCAAGCTTCGAAGTTAAGTCCCATGAAAGCCCATGTGAAAGATATTGATAGTGAATAGTTAAGCTTGAAATCCTTTTAAGATACTGCTCGTCGTTCCCCAGGGACTCGGGATTAACATCTTGTTCCAGACTCTAGGATGTGACTGTGATGCGCAGGACGAGGAACGCATCCCTAATTCAGGAGCTTTGAATGAGCATTATCATATTATGACAGGTTGATTAATACCGTGCATCGTCAAGGAACAATAGTGCAATAAGTGTATCACCATTCATGACTTATGTCCGTTCGAACATGCTTTGTAAACCAATTCAAGAACATTTGTGATGTTGGCCCGGTTGTGTTTCTGGGGAAATCTTTTGAAAGCATGAAGTAATTTTTAACAAATCTGCAACTTTAAAAAACATGCATCCTATCATGTATCACTCTGATACTCTTTTAATTGTAGACTTCTCTGTAAAAATAAAATCTATTCTAAATTACTAGTACAATAATTAAAATGTATTGTAAGAAAATAAGTTGCCCAAATACAGGGTTGACCTTAAGATATAGAATGTTGAAAAAAGAGAAAATTATAATACATTTTATTTTACATTTTACATTTTACATTGATGTATTTCTATTATTTTTAGAAAGGAAGAAGATTGTTTGAAGTGTTACAAAATTATTCAGAATATTGCTGATTAACAATAGTATTATTTATCTCTTTAGCTTTCCCTTTTATATCCACACATCCACATCCCATTAGCATCCAATCTCATAACTCGTCATTATTTCTGTTTCCACGACACCACTGTCCACGAGCTCCTCTCCCCCAACTCAATAGCAAGACCATGTTACTGCTTCCCATACATCACAATGAAAGTTGAGAACTCTGTCGTCGCCTAACGAGCTGAGCGAGCTCCCCGGAGCGATATCGACGCTGATGTCAACTTATGCCCCTCACTTCGCTCGCTATGTGGGGGGGGGGGGGGGCAGCTCACCAGGTGGAGAATCGCGAGATATGACCCCTAGAGGATACGACAAGGTCTCAAGTTCGCTTATCCCGGTTTAAAGAGTCTACATTGGCGAAGGGACTGAAAAGATAGAAAGTTATTCGAGATCAAATTCGTAATCGAATTTTGATAACGGTACAAGTCTCTGGCGCATTATTTTCTAGCGAAAGAGATTTGAGAAGACGGTAGAGGGTGTTTTAACTAAACATTTGCCTCCACCAATAAAGTCGGTAGCGGGGAATGCAGGGAGAAATTATTGTCGTCTAGTATTCAAGTCTAAAGACAGAAACAGAGACGATTTTGCTACTGACAGCCATTATAATAATTATATCTATCTGTTTTAGTATACAACTGTATCGTATTTAACAAAAATTAGATAACACAAGCAAGAGTAGCAACTTATCTGTCATAATTTCGAAAATCCTACATCTGTCACCATTTGTAATATTTTCAAATATGATACATTTTTATACAGCGAATTGCGAGTCTTAGCTTCTCCAAGAATAAGAACCAATTATTGGTTTATTAATTAAAAAACAATTATTGCTGCTCATAATATGTAAGTGAAACGATATTTTATACTCTGTACTTACATTTACATATTTTAATTCGATATTTAACTAGAAACAAGAATGCGCCTTGATCAATAACAAATAATTAAAATCCTGCTTCTGCCACCATTTGTAGTGAGAAGATGATTGAGCCTTCAAATAAGCTCTGAGACACAACTAAACGCGGTAAGAAAGTGTCGCAACTATAATATGCAAATAAAAATACCCGTTTTAGAGGAGAAAGCCGGTCACGCTATGTTCATATTATAATATCGAAGTAAACCACTTTTTACCGTCAGCCGCGATGGATGCAACAAGCTAATTCGGTTTGAGTCATGATAACATTTCTCCGGTGAACACAAGCCATTACTCACAAGCGTCGGTTCTTCAGCAAATATCGTGCACAATGAAGTGAGTTATTCGTCTTTATTACACTGGAGACATCACCCTTGTTTTATCCGCACAGGTTAGAGCTTATCATACTCTATCATTACCTAGTAAACAATGACCACTCGAGAGTTATTGCTTTTCCCTCTAAACTCAAATGGTCAAGTTAGCATCGTCCATTCTCTTGGAACAAACTCAATGATAAGGAAACAATTTCCAGTCCGCTGCAGAGAAGAATTGCTAATAAATTTAATAATGAAGTCAGATAGAAGATGCATTTATCTAAATCTGAAATATTGTCAAGAAATAACAATTCTTTCCCATTCTAATAAATAAAACCGGAATGAATACAAACTGGCAGCGTTCATAAATCTTCCCCCTGTCTCTCGATTCTTGTATATATAGGCAAACATTCATTATTCATGATCGGAGACACATTTTCTGACATGTCTCGAATTGTTTTATTGTAGCATCGTTTATCATGCGGCGTCATTGACGCGTCTAACCAACCCCCTTTCAACCTTTCTACCCCCTTCTTTATCAACGTCGTCAGCTACCCTTGAAAGCATCACACACATCGTCGCAACGTCGAAACAAAACGTCGCATTGCTCACAACGGCAAGGAGACATTCTCAATATTTCACCATCAACACCCGGATAAATGATAAGGCGGTGATGCAGTTTCCTATGAATGGATGAAATGAGGGGAGGTGTTTTAACACCCCCCTAGCTCTCGCACTCTCTCTCTCTCTCTTTCTCTCCAGCGAAGATAAATAACCTCCCAGTAATTGCGTGTGGAGCGATACCATATTTCATACACGCTATAAGCCATAACTTAGGAGGCAATTACGCTGAGTACGTCGTTTATCATCTGAGTTGGCGGCGAGAGGGGGTGGCGGGGACGACGGCGACCCACAGGGGTACCAGAGACTGGCGGATGAATGTTTTTAGGGCGCCACAGAGAATATATATACTTTATAAGTAAAATAACGCGAGAACACAAGTTTAAGCTGGTGTGCCAGTCTTGTTTTGTACGGAAGAAAATGACAGCGGTTGGGAATCTGAAGGGTGCGTCGCGAAATAACAAGAGAGAAAGCTTCTTCACCTTCATATGTCTTATATTGCTTCTTTTCGTACTGCCTACTTCTACTTCTTCCGTATGCATACTTTTGCTTGTTGTACTAAACTTCTACAAAGAAGATCTTCTACAGTTGTAGTTGTCTAGTTAACAATTAGACTAGACAAGTCTAGAGTCTAGTTGTACTTCTACAAACCTTCTTCTGCTTCTCGATTGCCTGCTCCATTAACCCTCGCATGAATGTTCATTCATTTCCTGTACTGAATATTATTTTTGTTTCCAATATATGAAATATAATAAACGTCTCCATATTCTTTTCTAGAGTAATTTTTAACCATGAAAGTGCATGTAACTTGCAACATCTAAGCTAACTTATATCCCAGAAAAAACACTCCGTGTAAAAATACCAGCCAAGTCTCTTTAACTATAAAAAAAAATAGAAGAAATCTAAAAATTCAGCACTGAAAAGGAGTGAAATCAAAAAAGGAGCCAAGTCAACGAATTTTCAAAATTTTAATCGTACCATTGAAATAAAAATATCAACCCCCGAGAAATACTTAAAAAAAGGACTTGGCGCATCGTTTTTTTAAAGACACTTTTCTATCCTAAAAGTATAGGAAGAACTCTACAAGTATATTTTCCTGAGTATATCACATTCATTATCGACGAATCATACTACGTTTTAATATAACTAGTACTCTTACCTACTGGCAGTTTTGGTATTTTGTCAATATTCAGAGGAAATAAACGGATAAACGAATAACGAATAAACGGAAGCGGCCTAGTCTATTCGTTATTGCCACTATTTTTAGGGTCATATTAATCAATCATACTTCTCAATATCGTGACTGAGGGAAATAGCGAAAGCGCTCATTACAAGAAGGCCGTCAATGAGATTTGTATAAGTGACTAGTGCACTGAGCCATGCTGCTCAAATAATTACTGACTAGATTTTTATCTAAAGTAATACGTTATGTAATTTATGAATTTTTTGGTATAAAATGTTAATTAATAGCAATTAATTACACGGCGAGAAGGTTCAAAGTATAATGCTGTAGTAGGTATGTTGATGTACCCACAAAACTATAGGTACCTACCAATCACAAACACAACTGTTCTGTATTTATTGCTTGTAAGACAATGCTATGTTTCTTTGCGTACTTATATTTAAATTTAAAATATTTTACAGAATGTTCAATATTTAATTTGAAAGTTTTGTCCCAATTTTTCTAGGCATTTCTGAACTACGTAGTATGTGAGTGGCATAAGCTTAAGAATAGAAAAATGTCTTTAAAAAAACGATGCGCCAAGTCCTTTTTTTAAGTATTTCTCGGGGGTTGATATTTTTATTTCAATGGTACGATTAAAATTTGGAAAATTCGTTGACTTGGCTCCTTTTTTGATATCACTCCTTTTCAGTGCTGAATTTTTAGATTTCTTCTATTTTTTTTTTATAGTTAAAGAGACTTGGCTGGTATTTTTACACGGAGTGTTTTTTCTGGGATATCACTTCTTTTGTTAGTTTATTCATACAGCTTGTAGCACATGTCCGAGCAGGGACTAATTTCTTTAAAAAAATACGCCTCAACCGATTTGGTTACTATGAAAAGTTGCGTTTGGTATAAGATGAAAATGATTATCCAAGAAGAATAGCTTAAGTTTCGTTATAATCGATCCAGCCGTTTTCGATACATGACGTCACTTCCGGTTTTGAAATAGCGGCCGAATTCCGGTATAGGTAATAAGAAAACAATCTAGTTTTATCTAGTTGATACCTTCATGAACGACCATCTGAATTCCTAATCCCTATATTTCCGTAAAATCGGTCATGCCGTTTGTAATATATGACGTCACTTCCGGTTTCATTTAGTGGTTCCTGCCGCCATTTCCGGTACCATTAATTTATTTATTCATTTTTCACAATTGATTTTTCAAATAAATAGCAGAATGAATACGCAGGAGCTAGTTCAGTTGCAATCGTTACAGGCGTTTTAGATATATGACGTCACTTCCGGTTTCAGGAATGGCGGCCGAGAACACTGCTACCTTGAATATATAAATTGTATTGTCTATGTTACAATGTAAGTTAATTATGTACGTATTTTAAGTATAATTTGTTGAAATAAGTTAAATATTGCGTATTTATGACGTCACTTCCGGTTTAGAAAATAAGAAAATAATATTTTTTTTATTGATACTTCATAAAGATGACCATCTAAATCGAATGGCGCTAATTTCGTTCTAATCGGTCGAGACGTTTTTGAGTTATGACGTCACTTCCGGTTTAAAAATGGCGGCACAAAAAATCACAAGAGGCAAGGTATCATCAGACGCCAAAAGTGCATATGTGGTAAAAGTTTCAGGTCGATCGGTTTAGCCGTTTAGGCTGTGGCGCTGTCAACAGGGTTTCCTGATATCATCAGAATCATCATCTTCAGAATCAGAAAGTGGTGTAATTTCACTGTTTTCTCGGTCCTCTAGCGCGCAAATGGCATAACCTATTGTTCCCAAATTTGGTATATGTAGTGGGGTGGGCCATAGCTCGAAATTAAGACATTTCACAACAATGTGAGATTTTCCAATTTTAAGATCCAGTAGGCCGAAAATGCCATGTTGTTGCTTACAGTAAAAGTGTTTGGTCTGCTCCTCAGTTTATAAGGCATTTACGGTATGTTGAGTGACTGTGAGTGTATAGTACGACTTGGCTGGGTGGAGCGACCGCTCCACTAGATGACTAAGAAATTAAAACCTGTAGTGTACTAAAATCCCTCGAAATAGTTCTTTCGGAGCAACAATTTCAATCATGCTCGATAGAAATGTCACAACACTAATCAACTTGCCACGTTGTTGTTGTTGTTGTTATTGTTGTTGTTGTTGTTGTTGTTGTTGTTGTTGTTGTTGTTGTTGTTGTTGTTGTTGTCGTGGTCGTTGTTGTTGTTGCTATTGTTGTTGTTGCTGCTGCGGTTTTCAGTAAGGAGCCGCCAATGTTGGTCAATTATTTTGTGTCACGAGCACAGAGAGTGAGCGAACGCTCCCCTCTACGCGTCAACCCTGGGCCAAACAGAAGTGATTCTCCGGCTGATATTTCAATGTCATGATTCAGCAAGAAGTGAGAGATAATAGACAAACTGATTCGTTATTATTTTCACACTGTCACGACACGTGAAGAATTGATCCGGAAGCTTTGTTTGACTCGAGTATTTGTCAGCGCGTTGTCGAAGTGTTCCAATCACGAGATTGTTCCCGCTAGGAGGCGTTGCACTCAAGTTTTCAGAGAAGAAGAGTGAAGAAAAAATGTTTTCTTTAGACATTTGACCCCAAGAGACAAGAGATTTGCTTTGACAGTCCACATCGTTAGTGTATGTCACTCTTTCAAAAGTTTTTTTGAATAACTAAGAGTCTTGATTTATTATCTTGTTTTGTTTTGCCAATTGCAACTTTTGAATTATGTAAAAACCTGCAAATAATTCCTAATTATAAGTGAAACGTTGACCACATTGACTTATTCGTCATTTGAAATTAAATTTTCTTTTTCACCTAACGAATAATTCAGTAAGAATATTTGTCTGGATTGCGGTTTGCTCATCGGCCAGCAGGCAGTCATATGGCATCATGCAAGTGCAACCAGCAGGGAAGAAGACTCGGTGTGGGATGAACGCTAAGCTCTGACTTAGCTGCGAGGTGACGTCACAAATCATGATTGAGGGTTGCATCGAAGTGAGTGGCGGTTGAGTCTTAGCGACCATTAGTCAACAGTTTGATTGTCAAACACTAAAGAGACTTTTCGAGCTAAATTGTGTTATCGTCAATATAAAGGAGACAAAAGTTATCAATTGCTTATTTTCTTTTTGCTTCAGCTGTGTAAAGTGTTTGGGAAGAAATGTACAGAGAATGAGCTTTTAAAAGCTTGTTGGTATAATTCATCCATTATTTATACCTTGGAAAATGGGGTTGGTTTCGTTGCATAACTGAAGCAAATAAAATATATTAAAACAATATAAAATCTACATCTGCTATTTAAATAGAACTAGAATGAGGAATGCTCTCCTCATATTACCTAAGTAATATCTCGGTCTATAACTTACATTCCAGAAAGCACACTTCTGTCCGCATAATCGCCCCTGACTTAGGAAACCGCGGCAATAACGAAGAGATTAATAAGACCTCGCACATAACCTAGATCTAACATGGACTGCAGCGGTTCGTTCTAAGTCATCCTAGAATAATATCACTAATGCCGACTAGAAAACAATATGCTGCTACCTTCTTCTTGCTCTCATAATCCTTGCAGCTTAAACACAGCTTTATAGGCAATATGCTTAATAACACCGTGAGGCAGTTTATTAGGTGGTGACAGTTAGAACGGTCTTATTATTCCCATACGCTTATCCCTGGCTATTGTTGTGGTTCACACTTTGCTCTATAAACGGTCTCTGGGGTGATATAATTAATCTCGGCCGCCTTAGCTCGCTCCGTCTACCACAACCCCCCTCTTCCACATTCCAGGGGTTAGTGGTCAGCGTCGCGGCGGCCGCACAGTTAAGGCGTCGTGATCCTGTGTAGCGTCGCAGTGGTTAAACCCGGACCGCAGCGATGCCTGCCGTGAATTATGCGAACTTAAAGGATGATTATATTCGCGGTATTTATCAGAATAATAATCCCTGTAAAAACCTCCCCCCTCCCCCCGGCGTCTGTTTCTAAAACTGCGTTTCATCTCATTCCCTGTTTATGTTGACTCACAGTTTAAAGTCTCATTGATCCATGAAATCAGTTGAAACTCACGCTCTGTTTTAAATTCGATATATTCTCAATCCCCCTCATATTGGATGCTATCGTCCAAGATTACAACTGATCCACGAAAGTAAAATTCCTCGCAGTTATGAAAATGTCTTAGGATTCGAGCGGCTACAAGCTAGCAAAAAATGGTAAAAACTCTATGCGTTTTCTGCAATTTATGAAAGAAATTTTAAATATTTCTCCCCTTAGCGCAGTTCTTCACCCTTCCCCACGATGATAAGTGTCGATTACCCTGCTGGCAGCCATTACGCGTGGAGCCCATCAGAACGGCGATACACCTAGCTCTGCTGCCCCCCGAAGCATTGTATGATGCCCCCCCCCCCCCCCCCCCGTGAACATGAGGGGGTGATAAGCTGTGAGGGGCGGGGGGATTAGATGCTCACATATCGCTGCTTGCAGATATCAAACGATACTCGTCGCCTCTTACACTCTTCAGACATCATCTCGATAAAAAAAAAGTTGTAAAAAGAAAACAGAGAATTTGTTCAAACATGAACGAACTTCTTTTCAAGAAATAAGAGATTCACTTAATTAGCTTTTGAGTGGAAAGTGTCTCTCTAAATGAACAATCGCCTTGTTTTCTAAACTCCCCGATGGATTTGGCGACATTTTAAAAACACTGTCGTGAGTGGGGGGGGGGGGGGGGGGGATGATGGATCAGGTTTCATTGCCTGGGAATATCGATGCCATCACAATGGATATCTCAAGTAAGATGATGCCGTTAAGAAAGATGGGGCGAACATTGTAAAGTGCTAGGTGGATGGAGAAGTGCAAAAAGCAATGGAGAGATATGTGTCTTTCAAAATGGAATTTGAAATTGTGTGGACCCTAGAGTGGTGTAAAAATACCGCCACGACAAGTAAAGATGAAAAGTTTTTCCCTTCTTCCTTTTTTTCTTTTAAAAGATATAAACACGAGACGACAGCATCTCTCAATAAGGTTACGCTATGATGGCGGTAACGTAATGGTAGATTAAAAAAGCGTTCCTTCTTACTCCTTCCTTGTCGCTACATGTAACCAAATATCTCTTGGCGCCTCTGAGGAGCAGTAGTTCAGCTGAGGAGTAACAAAGTTACTGTCATAGCGGATGCCATGGAAAATAGCTAACGCAGAACGTATAAAAATGTTTCCTCGGTGAAGATACCGCCGCGCTTCTGCCATCTAGCGGGACAGATATGGAGAAATATGCGCGAAGATTCGCCATCATCGCCTAGCAACTGGCAAGCCATCATCATAAATGATACTTATTACGCTATTCACAATAACGACACTGCGCGCCGATCGAAAAGTGTCAACCATAAAGCCCCCCCAAACCTACTCGCTATATGACGCTATATCAACTTATCACAAACAACAGTGTGAGCTCCACGCAAAAAATTGTGAACAATGATTTGTCGACGAAATTTGTGGTCTATGATTTGTAACCGCTCGAATTGCGGTGCGTTTTTTTCATAAGTATGACTTATTGATACCGAATTGCTAGGTTTGCGGTTAAATCATTGGTACTCTTTTGTATTGCGTCATATTTCCCAAGGAGCTCTCGTACTAATTTAAAGAGTTAAAACACGCATGAAGCTCGTTCTTTTCAGCAAAGCGTTGACGTTCAGCAATGCTTTTCGTAGGATTGAAGTCAACTGTTTCCATTGTGAAGTATATGATTAGCTGCGTCACCAATGAGTACAATATTTAGTTAATCCGGCGTTATACCGGCCCTAAACAAATACCTATAGATGACTATACGATATAAAGTTTGTAAAGTTGTGTAATTTTTAAAATTTGGCAGTTTACCTACTTTATATTTATAATATTTTCAAACTGAACTTTATTAGGCCATATTGTATAACTTAATTCGGAACTTACGGTAATTTGATGTATCATCAGATAATAGTCGTTGATGGAATGGGTGCCTCGTGGACGTTATACTTCGATAGCATTGACGCAAAAACTATTTGTCAGATGTCAAGACTGATAAAACGTAAGCCATTTTATGTGAGATCAAAGGCGTCGAACGTGTCATGTGACTTGAGCTTTTGAAGGGTGGCAAAATAAACATGTTTTGTATTGTGTTTAGAGTTGAGCAAAAGCGAGCAAATATCTAACTTCGCGCCGTCGATTGGATTGAAGGGATTTCGGACAGTTGGCAGACGTGAGGGATAAGGATTTCTCGTTGCCGCTGTCAATGGATCATCCTGTTTGCCCAATTCCCCGCGACCAGATGTGGAAGGAACACATCAATCGGAAATTGATAATAGTATTTGCAGACTGACCTGTCATAGCTCATCAGAACAGCAGACGTTCGTAAAGAAAATACGCAAACAAATCAATAACGACGTCGGTTAGTGGAGAGCGATCGACGTGGATCAGTCAGACGTCGCGACGGCGCTTTTGTTGTCCTAAGGGCGGCTTTGTTCGACCAGTGTTCGGTGAACATGAAACGTCAGAGCAAGCAATGTGTGAAGTTGATTGCTGATCAAATGTATTGATTTTTATACTAAATTACAACATTTGAACTTGAAAGTGAAATTTAGAAACATCGATGAATGTAACCAAATGAATACGATACATCCAGCTCACGATCTTGTTAATGACAATGTGTAGGTATCGTTAGTTGTTTTTCAAATATTGTGCTAATTAACTTTTTGTCAATAAGATTATTATTTGTATCGTGTATTCAAATTACGTAAAAACACTTTTGAAAGATTGCTTGCTTATAAAGATGACGACTGAGTTTTATTTATTAATGAACTCACTCCGATATAAAATTGTAGCCTTTTATAAATGCTATGTCTCAAAATGCAATCTCGCCATCATTTACTCTATTTTCGTTCGGTTCTGCGTCATAGCAAAAAAATGAAACAAACTTCTACCTATCTTGTGATTACTTTATACTCTGCTCAAATATTTGAAGCACGTGATTATGTGTATTAATATTTGCCGTCATAAAACCAAGTCATCCATTTGTAAATTACAAAAAAAGGGACTTTGAGTAAATCCAAAACCACACAATTTTCCATTTCCTCAGATAATTTTTTATTCGAAAAATTTCTCATTAGCATGTGGCTCATTTCCTTGCAATAGATGCGTGTGTTCCTGAGCCTGTGGCCCCTCTCCCCCCTCCCCCCGCGGTTCGCTGGGAAATTGGAATTACGGCTAACTAGGCTGTCAAAGCTCTCGGCACTTCGCAGCACCATGCAAATGACAGCCCGAAGAGAACTCTTTTGATCAAAGCCTTTAATTTTTGATCAGAAAGTTGACCCGAAAAAAGAGGGTAGAGAAAAATACTGGAAAGCTGAAGTATTTTGCTGGGCGTGGAATTTCTTTAGATTTCATCTCTGACTGGTTGGCAAACACATTTTAATTAGTAGGAGTTCGGGTTCCTTTGTGGCGTGGTCAACTGAGCCTCATAGCTGCAGGAAATCCGCCGGACAGGTCAAGGGGGACATTTGGATGACAAGATATTCTGCGTACATCAGTGCGGTGCTATGCGTATGCATTCTATTCAAACAAATTATTTTTATTTTATTTTTTTATGGTAAAAACCTGCTCTTCTTTGAAATCATGTCTCAAAAAATATGAATATCTGTGTTCTCGCCCATATTATTTTATCACTTTCGATCTTGAATATTATAACAAATCTCCAGGAAGACAGAATAACATTTTTAGATACAATAATACGATTCTTGTTCTATATTTTGTTAGTTGCTGGATGAAATAGAATATTTTTTTTTCCAATTTAGGAAATAGGCTTACTGGAGTGAGCTGGAAGCTAATATGAAAGTTGTCGGAAAAGGTTTGTGTGCAAGTGAAGGCAAGTTGAAGGTTAATTTCTTCGGGGGCACAATAGAGTAGAGCGAAGTAGGGAATGACATATGTCAAACTTCTATGACGTTCTGACAGGAGAATGAAAAAGTCAAAGTGATTTCTTGGATGAAAAAATCTTCAAGGAGATTTTCACAAGAAAAAACACCCACAAACATAACACAACATGGTGGTGAAGCAAGTCGAGAGAAGGCGTTGATGAAAACTCAGTTATTTCACACTTGACGTTCTCTTTGTGCGTTTGAATTGAACCAATCAAGTGACTTCTTTCTAGCATGTCTAACGACTTTATGAACCCACCCCCGCGTCGAGCGCCGGCTCTCGTTGGTTTCTTTCAGCTTGATGGAAAACACAAATTGTGCAAAATGGCGTCAAAGTGAAAATCTGATCACGACATGAAAGCAAAATAAGGAACTTATGAAACTATGCAATGTGACAGCTGCTTGTAACGCGAAATGGAAGTTAGAATCTACATTTTACTGAACAACACAGAAAGGTTACGTAGAGGACGTCAACAAAGTCAACCACAAGACCTGTTATTTCATAAGAGTACACGTCGTATTTATGTCAAAATTAAAGTAATTGTGTAAAATATTGAACCCCAAATACTGGACCTCTTTGTTGTATCACTGTATTGAAATACCTACCAGTTTATTTAACATGAAATCGTCTTTCACGTTATGCAATTTAATACTTCGTTGCACTTCTGCTTGCAAAGTGTGACGTACGTGTTCCATTATTTGCATGTATTGTACGTAACCTTGTTTTATAGACGGCATACTACAATAATACGATAATACCTGAGTGAGATACGTAAAATGAAAACCAACCTACAGGCTTACCGGCCTCAAAATCAGATCCTAACTGTGATCATATTCTATCGTTTGTAATACCTAACTGACAATTATATATGCTGTCATGTAAAGCATAATGCAATAAACCTTCCAATAGGGTCACTTCATAGCGATAACAATTTACATAACGTAGGGCCATGACGTATCTCAGTGTGCTCATGGCATGAGACGAGGTAAAACAAACAATAATTGTTTTTCAAATCGAATATCGTTACTCAAAGCTAGCCTGAGGTAAGCATTGCTTGTGTACATTCGTGATTAGTTGATTAAAGGGCCGATAGCGATCTGGATATTGTCAAAGCTTTATGTTACCCGCAATACACCGGCGCACTGCAGGCCTGCGGCAATGCAGGCGTGTATTATCTCCATCTATTGGTATTAATGTAATACATATTACGTACACGTTAACACGCAATTACCATTCCATTGGCGGCCATCTTTATGCACGTGACAGGTCACTGGACAACGGAGCTTATCAAGGCAAATATATGACAGGAGAGGGTAGAAACCTATGCTATAGGTCGATATGATGTAATGACAACGAATATATTAACATGTTTTTTTTATGAATAACGAGTCTGTGAATTTAATTGAGTTGTGAACTAAATTTCTTGATACTGACCATTTGTAATGATCGTTGTTCAATACATATTATAAATTGGTTGAATAGTAATGAGGAAACATTTGGCTCTATAGATTTTAGGCTTATTCCAATTGTCTATGCTAATACAATGATTGAGCAAATGTAAGTCACCTATAAGGTTTGTATTTTTCATTGAGGTTTCTCACACTTGCATATTATCATCTCAAACAATTTTAATATCGTCATATTAGTAATATGTTCGCCACATGTTTGCATTTAAACTCCACATGATGTTGGTATTGCTGCAATCTTCTCAATTGAATCATACATAAGAACTAATCTAATTATTTATATAAACGAAACTAGAATCTGTTCGCATGTCAAATGAATGGTGATATTCCATGATAAACAATCTAACAACGACGAGCTCATTGGGTTTTTGCTCCACATCCGGGACTTCTGTCGCAGCATCTGTGTTTAGGTCCTGGTGAAGCCATTAGGTCTTGACTTGGACCATTGTCGTCGCTGACAATGCTCGGATCACGTCAGCGATGAGACAAAAGTGTGCGAGCTTTTGGCCGAAGATTAAACATCCGGAGATGTCAGGAGCGTGGCCAAAGATGCTTTGTCTTGATCTAAGAATACTTACATCAGTTGAGTGATACAAGTCACAAGAAACTAGGGTCTTGGCCTTAAACGAGACTTAAATAAGATTGTGAAGATTGATTTTTTTCTAAATTGAGAAGAACAGAAATTATAATTTAATTAATATTCAATCGATATTTGATTTTCTATCGTCAGACAATAGAAACCATCGCTTCACAATACTCAGCCAACATAAACTACTGCTGCTCACCAAACCTAACTAAATTAGCTGCTTTTGGAGTAAATAATTGGACAATATTCATCAAGTAGCGGATGTAAAATGCAATCAACTGTCGCTCTTGTTGTAAAATGTGTCACGTATTGAGTGCCCCGCAGTTATATTGCAATTAGGATTTTTAATCTATTTTACCAAACAGATTTTTAATTAAAACGTGTTTTTCATTAATGTACTCTTTGAAGTGTCGCCATTGCCGTGAATTTCTGTTTACAAATGGATATGTGTCTAAATAAATTTTAAATTGAACAAACAAAATCAATCCTATTGTATATTTGGACATGTGGAAATAATGTTCATTTTCATGTTTGTAAAATACACCATACAAAATGTGAAATAATTCGTTGACACTTTATTTTCACTCTGATGATTTTTCTATCATATTCTGATCGAACACGGCAAGCGTTTCCATCAAAACATTATATCATGTTTTTAACCCGTTCAAGTTTAATTTTTTGCTCCTCGACAAAATGTCAAACAACTAATTTGTTGATGTAATGAGTTGTGAAATGTATAGTCATTTGAGTTGCCGATGAGATTGCTGTTATTGAAAATTCGTACATCACTTTTTAATTATTAGCTGTTGAATTGAGTTTTATATACTTCTCGAATTATAGTCTTATAAATCTATGAATAGCAATACATGAACATGTTTTCTCTTTGCAAGACCAATTCTTTAGTTTTAATATTAAGATGATTTACAAACGATATTTATAATTTATTACAATTCCTTGTTCAGTTTCTCGGAAAGCAATGTTCTATTAAAAATAATAAGGAGTAAAAAGTCGGAACTTTTCACTGTAATTACGAAAGTTTTGTAAAGTTTCTCTTTATTGCAGCTAAGTAGCCAATCGTCTTGGAATATCGCAGAGATTTGGGGTCTTGCCATCGCGTCTGAGCCAGACCCAGACTCTTTGTCAGGAACAAAGAGTTCAGAACAAAATAATTCATTGCAATTAATGTTCAAAATAATGCTCTGTTACATTTATATGCCTCATTCAAACATGCAATAACACTTGAAAATAAAATATGAAATAATATAAAGAATACATTTGTTGTATATCTCACTAAAATAAAAGAGTCGTTTATAAAATGTTGACATTGTTAAAAGAGGCACCTGTTTCTAACAGTTAGTTTAGATGAGGAATTGACACTAATTACGATTAAACTGAACCCAATTGAACCAATTATTATTTTAAGGAACTAATGATAAATTTACGTTGCATTGTTTCTCAACGTTTTTATATTCTCGTAAATATGCACATTGCAGCAAATATAGTTAAAACAATATTCTACAAAAGCAAAAGCACGTGCTTCAGGTAGTTCTTGAACACATGATTTTCACGTTATAATGTGAGTCCTGAGACAAGTCCCAACATGGCGCCATCTTGAAACATGGAAGCAACCTACTTATAAATTACACGATGACAGAATACACCAACTTGACCCAGTCATACTGAATGAATCATAAATCTCTAATAATTCTGTTCCAACTGTCATATTATTTCTCATGGATTACTCGGCTAATACCCAGCATGTTGACCCCGTTTATCACCCCATTAACAAGCGCGCAACTAGTGTATGTGGCAAGTAGATCATCATGTAGTAGTAGTAGTTGGTCGGTTGTCTCGCTAATACTCTCTGTCAATGGCCGTTGAGTGAGAGGTGTAGAGGGTGTAACAAATCACGGCACGACACTAGCGCCGAGTCGCGAGCACAAACTGAATCCTCTCGTACTGCCTACTGCCTACGTTACGTAATATTTACGTAATAAATAGCTGATTATTTACTCAATTTTTAGTTGATAACTCTAACAACATATGTGACTCGAGTGCAAGAATCTTCTTCTTCGCTTGTGCTCACAATATGTAAGTAGAATGTAGGTAACTCTGGCACAATAAAACGTAAAATGGTTGAAACACATGTCTTTTGAGATTTGTGTTTTAGCATAAGTTAGAAGATTATTTGACAAAAATATCTAAGGGCCAGGGGGTAAGCCCTGTACCTACGCATTTTCACTCTCTTATCTTAAAATTAAAGACAGTAGCAACCGTTGTTATGGACGTTAACATTAGAGTAAACAAATTTTAAGATACGATAGCTAACAGGTATATATTTCAATTTCAAACACTTCTCAAATTAAAAAAGAAAAGTGAATTACATGGATATTATGTAAATATTCATAAGGTTATTAAGAGACTAAAAACGTACCATTTTCACTCTCTTATCTTAAAATGTAAGACAGAAGCAACCGTTGGAAGTTAACATTAGAGTAATTTTTTTTAAGACGTACAGGAATGACACCCCATAGTTCTTTACTCTGCTAAATTTGAACAGTTGTAGATATTTCCATTACAACAACCAATAACAACCCTTGAATGACCGTTTAAACTCAAGTACGGGTTTTAGAAGAGTATTGAAAAATGACCCTAATTTTTAATTTCTGTAGAATTGTTTATTCTTCATGTTTCACGAATAGTTACAATGCGATGCAAAAGTAGAGTTTATTGTAACTTATTACAATCTCTGTTTTACGCCAGCGACATTGACAAATAATGTCTCCACGATTAATCAGATGGGAGAATAAACAAGCGCAATTAGGCAGTAAAACAAAAAGCAGTAGACAAACCAGTGGGCAGTACCCGAAATCTGCAGTACGCGAAGGCGACCCGCTGACATGGCCCACTCAATTAACCCAGGTTTAATTAGCCCATGACGGCCTATTGCCATCTCATTAATATCCGCCGGTGGATTCTCGGGGGACACGAAGTAAATCATTGTTGTGTGTTCTATGACACTATCAAACTGCATTCGGCCAAATGTCATCCTCCCTCCCGGCCTGCATGGAGATGAGTTGTGATTAACATGGACCGAAGTGGCCCGTAGTTGTTTATCATTGTGTACAGAGATGTCACAGCTTGACGGCTCGGGGTTCGAGCACTGGTGACGGACGTCAGGATCTTCACACGCTCATGACGGAGTCTGTAGGAGAAGAAAGTTGACTCATATTTCAATATTTCACATTGTAAGATAAATACTAAATACTGGCTTATTTACTTACTTTAATTTAAAATGCATGTTCTAATACACTAATTGTGTTAATGTAATTATAACGTATCGGTTATATACAAGTTATTTCATGTGTGATAATAATTATCAAAAATATCCTGCCTTGTGCCACCATTTGTAATAAATTTAGGTGGTGAGATTTGTTTGTTCACACAAAATATAAACGAAGACCCTCCGATTGAAAACTTTCTGATTGTGTTATTCAGGGCATTGGTAAGTTTGTGTCTCTGTGTGCAATCTCTTTATCAAAATAAAGAGTTTGTATTTTATATGACAGATTCCTTGTAGCCGCAACTCCTGGTAGTAAAGCCACGGTGCCCGCTTGTTAGTGGAGGTGCCAGGAGTAAGTGGAGGTGCCGTGAGTAAGTGGAGGTGCCAGAAGTAGATGGAAGTGCTGTGAGTAAGTGGAGGCACCAGGAGTAGATTAAGCTTGTGCCAGGAGTAAGTGGAGGTGCCAGGAGTAGATGGAGGTGCCGTGAGTAAGTGGAGGTCCCGCGCTCAGCCCATCAGTGGAGGTGCCGGTATTAAGTGGAGGTGCCGCGCTAAGCTCTGTTCTTCTCGCTCACTCTCCCAGCGACTATCACGATCGAATCACGCTCATGCTCAGCCCTGCTGATGGCAGCTTTCCGACGCGTCGTATAAGAAATCCTGTCAACACGCGGGTTATCTCAACCCCGCAAACACCCCTCCCCACCCCCTCCCCCATCCTCGCCGTGAACTTTCATAACAACATAACAATACTTCATGATCTTGCAAATGAGCAGATTTTTGCTGCATGCTCACGAACCGATAGGAAACCTTTTTTAGTACATTAATAGGGGATGTTTTTCTTCCTCCCCTATCTAATAACACTGCGGAGCTAGCGAGGCATGGCTAGGGAATCATCAACATTAATACCAACCCTCTATCATAACACAGTTCAAGGGGTTAATCATTGTAGCCACAGGAAAGACTGAAATAATTTACTATTTTCACCTCTCGGAACCGCCATTGAGAAGATATCATACGAGCGGGCGGAACTAACTATACCTGTATATTATATTATGTAAACCCATTCCCCTTCCCTTATGATAGCCAAACGCTTCAACGATGTAAATAAAGTCGAGTGGTTAGAAAAAAAGGTGCTGGAGATTAGGAAGCAACGTTGTCAGCAGTTTTCTGTGGATAAAGTAGACGATAATAATTGCTAAATGAGGCAATTTAAAAGAAGAATGAGGTGATTTTGGATAGTGATAAGATATAACTTTAATTCCATTTTCCTACATTTTATGTCTGAGAGCCATTAAAAATGCTGATGCCAAACTAATTAACACGGTACACAAGGTACGTATATTATATTATGAAGTTATTCTTTTTAAGGGTGGTTTTATGTGTGGAAAGATTAAAAATACGTTTTAGTTTTATAGGGTTTTATTTCCTGGGAAATGGAATAAAACTTTGAGTCCGGCTTCGGTGTCAGGATGGTTTATTAAATGGAGCTTCTCTGTAACGAAGGTTGATGATGATTAACGCTGTGCAACCTCTACGAGGCGGGATTACTTTTAGGTCCTATCATTTCAATTAAGTAGCATACAAAACGCGGCCAGTGTTCATAACTGACGATAAATCTTTGTTGCGGGATGAAATAATAAAAACACATAAAGCGTTGAAAAAGGCGAGCCTCGAACCTCCAGATGACGACACACTCTCGAGGCGTCGCGACGCTCAGCAGCGTCTCGGGCGTCGTAACTTCCACTTCCGTCGAGCGATGTAAGTTGGAAATTGTCGCCGGTCTGCGACACGCACGACACACATGGAGGTGGAGGGCGACGGCGATGACAAATCGGCCGAGGTTCGGATTTCGGTCCCGCCACAATCAGCGCCACGACGCCGACGCCGCCCGCTATATTTCGACGTCCTCGCCAAGACAAACGAGCAGCAATATCCGCTGCACCGTCGGATTCCTCATAGGAGCAGACGAGTGGGGGGGGGGGGAGGGGCGTCGCACTTAAGCTGAGTTCTCAAGAGTTGCAAATAAATGTTTACGTCTGAGGGGGGAGGAAATGTGTAGACTTCATTTCGCGTCACCTAAAGCCTATTGATGTTTGCACCCATTACCCAGTCTATTACCCAAGAAATGAGTTCACTAAAGGACATTCCCGGAACGAAGTAGATTTTGGCTTTTGCTGTACGTTTCTGGCATTCATTTCATTAATGCGCGACAATTAATTATATCTCCAGATTAGCTGCTAGTGAGATTATACGCATTTACTTCCGACCATCTTTTATAGCCAAGCTACAGTCCCCACTACCGTAAAAACCATACTCATGAAGGCGTATGACCATAAAATGTAAGCAACCAGTCCTCACACTATATACAATCTTCATCCTTTTTAATATCAACGTCATAAAACATGAAACATAAATATCTGTTCTATTACATTCTCCAATGGCGACAATTTGGTCCACAAACGTAACGGTGCGATCGGAGCCAACTATAAACTTCCAAGTAGGTTTCATTTCTATGCTATAAATTATCTCCCTGCTGAATAAGGGTGTAGTTAGGATAAAATCATGAGGACATTTACACACATACCCGCGCTTGCACACCAATGACGTCACATTTGCGAGCTAGAGAGGGTTAGGCAAAGCGATGTGTCGTTATACAAGTGTTTATAAGAAGGAGAAGACAAACTTTCATCATTACAACCTCGTCAATAATTCTCTCGACAACACTTTCCCCTCCCTCAGCTCCCCTTTATCTACCCTCATTACCATATTTACAGCCGATATCGCGGCATTTATTACAACTCCTCGCAGTCTAAGAGTGCAGTAAAAGACAATGAATTACATTAATAGGTTTTGTAATAACAAGAAACCTAATATATGGCTCTTGGGTGGGAACATTCATAACCAAAAGTGCAAGACGACATTTTAACTCCAAAGTACTTTTCGTTTCGATTGTGCTCATAGATTAGATATTTTGTACTTCTTACGGAACTGAATACATAAGAGAACAAGAAGTGTACACCAATGTACCAAATGTTCATTAATGCAGTACAGACCCGATTTTAGTTCAGAATTTGTCTTAATTTTTTTGTGTGGAAATCTAAATTATAATGTTCACATACAATATTTGGATTGCAAAACTGTCATTTTGAGAACACAAACATCTTTTTATTTTGTTACGATGTAAATAGCTTGTTGAAGTGCTATACAAATTTCTTTTTCGTTCACTCTGTAACCTTACTAGAATGCAGCAACAAAAGCACAGCTTCTTGTTTAGCAATATCTCACACAAAATAATAGCTCTTTCCTACCGTGTTCTATGTATATGAGGAACTTCGTAAATAATTTATAGTGGTTCATAAACTTCGGTTGAGTTTATTTAAGCATTCTTACACACTGTAACACCACCCCCGGAACGGCGCCACCCCTCTTATAGTCGGATGTTTCGAAATTATCGCCCTTAGACGCCATTTTTATCGAAAAATAAGCGATGTGTATTCTTTATAGATTCTCTATGATTGATGAGCTCGTATTTGAATAATGATTAATGAAGCTTAGAGGAAAGATGAATTATTTCGAGAGATCTTTTCACATGCAAAAGAAAAATCAGTGTGTATAAAAATATTATCGATATCGAAAGTGTATTATCAGTTTGACAGTTTGTTGAGTAGAAGAGGGTGAGTGGAATAATAGGAGGGGCAGTCAGAAGATAAATGTCACAGTTCAAGATGTGTAAGAGAAGTAGTAAGTTTCCTTGTTGACAGACTATCACTTTCCATAGAGCTTCTATATTGAACACCTTCCCACACTGCCAAATGCCTACTGCATACATCGTTACAGTACCTTAGTACTCGATGCTTTATGTACTTATTAGGCAGACTTACGAAAAGATAAAAAGAAAAAGAAAGTGTAATTAAATATATAGAAAATATATTTTGTAGTTACTTGATCATATAGTTACAGCTGTTGTACGATTAATGATTTTTTTTGTTATTGCAGGACCTATCAATAAGGCCCGGTCTTTCAATACTCTGCTAAAGTCTCAATTAGCTCTTAACAGTTAGTTAGTGGTCATTCTATGAATGTCATTGGTTGTTGCCATGGCAATATAGTCCTAATTGACTGTATAAAAGTTAGCATGGCATTGAAAGACCGGTCCTAAATCATGAGAAAAACATCTAGATAAAACTTACTTTTATCTAACTAAGTAAGGGGAAACGGGTATCGTATCTTACAAATCCTTGCAAGTAATTGAGGGGTATGCAAAACTTGTCATCTCCAAAAAATATTTTTTTGTTAGATATCTACATAATTATTATATCAATCTTCACTTTGCCAGAGACGAGTGATATTTGTGATCACCTTGTATCTGTTTATTGCCTCCTTTATATGGTTCTCTTTTGCAATGCAATCTACATGGCTGTACATCTGACAGAGAACAAGATAAACACCATTATATTGCCCATTATAAGTCGCGGTCATCTGACAATTGTCTACTAATAAAATAATTGTACTTCTCTGTGATATTACTCTCAGTAGAATGTGGGGCATACCGGGACAATAGTACTGTCTGAATCAGAATTGCGTTATAAATGAAGATGCACGGGAGTAGATTCAAGAAATATAAAATCTAAATTTTTTAAAATTATATTTACTTCTTTCTATTTAATTATTTTTGTTTTCGAAGTCAAAGCGTAATCAAAGCATAAGTCGTACACACACTCCAATACCATATTGTTATGCCAAACTGTAATACACAAACGCTTAGGCTACGGGAAAAAAAATTGATAATCAAAAAATTCTTGACGCTTTTTTAAGAAATATTTCATTTTGGTTCATACGCATCAATACTTTTATTTTTTTACACGATGAGCTAAGTATATATTTATTTTTAAAAATAATGTTTTAATTAATGTGTTGACTTGGCCAAATTTATGATATTACCTACTTCATTTTTCTATTTTTGGTTGAGACTTGGCTTCTCTTTTTACATTGAGTATTTCTATGGAGACTGAAATTTTGTGAGAACTTCTTGTGCTAAAATTAGTTAAGGCTTGGTTATGATCGACATGTTGGCAGTACTGTAATAAGCAGTGCGAAACACCGTCTCGCGACGTGTATGTGTGATGGGACCTCCTTTGTAAACCGTCTGTCTGCGGGGGTCGGGTGGGGGGGGGGGGGGGTCACGACGTCGGCGGCGGGAGAGTAATGAAGGAGGGACGCTTCACCCCCACATTATTCAGCGTCGCCCGTGGGACTTGTCGCCCATCAATTACCGCGCTGTAGAACCCGACGGTAGACTGTGATTCCAAATCATCCAGCACATTGGTTATGACCCGTCATCGTGGCCGACTCCTTCCATTCATCTCGCACGCCACTGGAACAGGGACGCCAACCTGTCAGACACAAACACACACTTACATGCCAAGAACATGGCAATGGACTCACTCAAATTAAGATTATATCTATAGTTTTCTGCGAAACAGAAAAGAGAAACATACCTACCTACTTTTTAAATTCAATTATTTAGAAATATATTAGAGAGATACTTTATTGTAAAAACACTGCCATAATAACATGGTTGCCACATGGACACAGTATAATATAAATGAAAATGACGTTATTGTAAATATATAGATGCATAATAACTATGAAGTATCAGCGTAGAGTCAATAATGAAAAGCTATTTCAGAGATAATTCATGAGGAATATGGAAGTGAGGTGTAAATTAGAAGTTCTAATAATGGCTAAATTATGAAAGTTAGGATATACCTGAACTAAGAAATGGTACTAGGAAAACGCTCTGTGTACCGCGTTGATAAGCGTGCTTTCGTATTGTACGCGATTTTCTGCTCTACAGGCCTTGGACATGAAGCATCAAGATAGCACTGATTTAATTATTGAAATTATTTGCATACATTTGCAAACATTTCAAGATTTTAGAACAAATTGTCCTTAAAATGGCAATATTATTTAAAGATAACGACAGATTAGTCTGATAATTGACAGAAATATCTAAAATGTTGGTCCGAATGACCACGAAAAGTTCTAATTGATCGGACAAACGGTTCTAGTTGAAATTTAAAAAATCACAGATATATGTTTTTAAACTTTAACCAATTGAAGGATTTGGCTGAAACTTTATAAGATTGGGGACAATGTTGGTTGCAATGACTTCGCAGAATTTTAAATTGATCGGACCAACCAGTTGAAAGACATTTTTAAAAAATTTAAAACAGTTAAATTTTCAATACATCATTTTTTGCTATATTGCTATGGCAAGGAACTCAATATCACAATGGTAACAAAGCTGTTGGATAAATAGAAATGATGTCACTTTTCTGAAATACACGAAATATATAATAATTTCCTTGGCAAAATGTAAAATGTAAAATAAAATAAAATTTGATTTCCATGAATGAAAATTTTATATTTTTCATGTGATTAGGGTGTTTGTAATTTATTTGTGTTGAATTTTTCAAATCTGCACTTCGTCGCGCCCTATTGTATTTCTAAATTAAAACTTTTAAAGTTCTATTATGGTAGCGAAACAGTAGGTAGTTAATGTACTTTTCTATATTTTATGTAGACAAATAATTTTCTTGTAAGATTGAAACCAAGAAGCTATTGAAGTTGTTTATTAGCATAATGACATTCAAGAATAATTACGATTTTCATTGCGATTTTATTGACGATGCTTTTACTCCCATCAGTTTTTATAATAACGAATCACCTGTAAAGCAGTTCTTATGTTGGTTCACAAGATGCTTCTAATAATGCCTCATGGCATCTTCCATGAAGAATAAATTTCAAATGTTTCACTTCCCTTCCTCATGTGATGACATCGTATATTCTCTCGAGTAATAAGGTTGGCTGCCCTGCAGTAATTTGCATGCCTCGTGGTTTATCTATAGCTTCTGAAATTGCTAGCTAATAAAATAGAATTTGCTTGAAGGTAGACATTAGATTGGTATTAATTAACATGTGTGAGGTTTAATAGACTTCATTTAACGTTATCTACTCTCCATTCTCACTAAAGTTACGGGTTTCCTATTCTCTTTATTGGCGTGATATGTAAATCTACATTATTAATAAATTTCCTTATTATTGTCATAAATTTCGCAATGAATTCTAGTATTAATTGCCCAGGTAATAACTCTAACGTGAAGCCTGTATTATAAATGTAGTTAATTACAGAAATGCCAACCATATAAACCGGCTCTAATGCATTCTGTTAGAGAATTAGCATGGCAAGTGTTGTGTGAATCCCCCAACCAAGTGTTGAGTCACGTGCTCCGGATCAGTGTCACCAACTGTCACCAACTCGACACACACACGGGGTATCAACTGTTGCCAACTTAACCCCACTCGACACTACATGCTTTATCATAAATTTATAATTCACCGACATTATATGAGTTGTGACGTGATGTGGCAACGTTGTTTGACAGCTTATCGGAATAACTCAATAAGGTTTGATAGGCTCGAATGTTTTTTAGAGATAAATAACAATTATTGAAACTGAAAAGTACAGATAAAATGATTTTCGAATAATGTGACGTAGGTAGAGTATTTATTGATTTTTATGTCGGTGTGTTGAAGATACCAAACCGAAATGTAGTTAAAAATTGAAAGTAAATGACAGGAAAATTGATCCCCCATCTGAGTGTTCCATATTTTTGGGGGAAAAGTACGATACTGCGTAATGACATGGTCAATGCGAAAAAGCTGGTGGCACGATGAAGTAATAGGTTTTCACCAAACCGAGCTATTTCTTCGATGACTCATGGCGCAGTATTGTGCGGCCGGTGGTGCGAGATTACTTGTATAGTCAAGGAAACTAGATGGTTCATACTCTATCTCTCTCTGCTCCATATAAAAACATGTTTATGTTATGGGTCAGAGAGAAGCAGAGTATGAAACATCTAGTTTCCCTGACTGTACGCGGGATAAAAGGTTGTATGACAAGTTCACCATTGCTCAGTTAGTTAGGATTGTTTTGTTTTGGTGTTGTCTTCTCAGTCTCGCGTGTGGAAGCCGAACGAACGCGTCGGCGAAATATCGCAGTCCATTTTATATCACTTTTAGTTATAATACCAGTGTTTTATCCTAGATTAGTGTACGCTTTAAGAATAGTGATGTCGTGGACGCTGATTTTCCAGGTTCGCAAAAACACAGCTACATTCGATTCCATACCTGAGGATTGAATAACCTATTGTTTCCAGTTTCATGAGAGCATTCTCAAGTGCTTTTAAACTTGCTATATAAATATTACCTAGGGTACATCGAAAACAATATTACAAAACACTTCTTATTTGAAGAGACCTGTGACCTATCGTTTGCCGGAAGAAAACTACCTATGGGACAAATCACTTTTTGTCACTTTTTTTAAAATGGTAATTTGGTATTACCAACTGAGTGTTAATAATAACTTTGGTATTACCAAGGTGGCAAAGGAGTTAAGAGTGTTCCGAGAAGTGAGTGATTGACAGTGAATAATCACCACCCAATTACATATAAAGTACTATTTTATATGTCAATGTCACCGCCAAATGGCAAACAACAGTGAATCATTTTCTGATGAACATACATGCAATATTATGTGAGGGCCAATTTTTAATGCAATTCACACAATTATCACAATTCCTCTCACCCTAACAGTTCCTAATAACGTAATTCTAGTAATGCTGATGAAACAAAAATTACAATATAAAGTGCATTTAATGAGACAAATTTAATTAAAAGTAGATACATACAGCACAGTTCATTTTACTTACTTTGGTCTCCGATAACTTTTCTTTGATTATGTTGTAGTGACTTTGTGCTGTGTTCCAGCGAGCTTCTTCTTACAAAGAGAGTCAGGATGAAAGGAACATAATGGTTGGAGAAATTGACTTTTACACTTTTATAATAGAAACGAATGGAACGTGATGTGAAGCCTTTAATTTTGTTGCGGGTGAAAATTGAAGAGTAACTCTAAACTCTGTTGTCAGGTCGGTCAGAATTTAACTCTATTTTCTCCCTCGCTCTTTTCCCTGCTAGTGAAATGGGGTGTGTTTACAAGGCATATAATTTAGACACACAAAACTATTTCAAAATTGAACGTTTAGTTGAATAATTTAAATGTTTCAATTATGTTTTTCCCGAATAAGTCAAAATCGTATTTATAGCTGCAATGTTTTAGAGATCTAAAGTAAATAAACACAGTTTTTTGTCTTTCGCTAACTATCTTTTGCTTGTTTTTAGTAAATTTGAGTATCGCCTGCAATCGTTCTTATTTTAGATAAAGTATCCTTCCTAGATGGAGGTGCCACGCATTGAAGTAAGGTGTAAATATATATTTTAATTAATTAGCAAGTGTATTGTTACAGATCATAAATTACCAATAACGTGTATGTCACTAAAAATAAAAAATGAGTGGTACTCGTTATAAAGAATGAGGTCGCAGCGATCGGGCTACTGGATATAAGTCCCATTAAATATTAAATAGCATAACCCGAGTTGTAAGCATGTGTAAAATATAGTGTCATTTATGTATTAAATTGAACACGATTTATATTTTCAATTAATTATGGTCCAGTTATGGTCTCTAGCTCTGGATTAGTGCCAATTTATTGCAACTATCAATTTACTGTCCAACTCAATCAAGTATCATTCATTATCAGCTTCACCGCTTTTGTCCACATTAATTGGAACAGCAATATATAGAGTTAGGAGGCAATACATTACAAATCTGTTCATTATATTTTAGATTTTTATATCACTTACGTATCACTTTTATCCTTTTATGCACAAACATTGAAATAGAGGTGAATGGAATGATCAGACACATCAATTTATTTAAATAGTATTATGGATGCCAAGTAAGAGAGATATAATAAAATATAATAAACTGGAAGTATTAAAATTAAAGTATCTTTGACTACATTCAGTCTGTTGGGCAGCAACCGCAATGCATACATGTCGCATCGGTTGCCTAACTATAAGGGGCTTAGCTTTTATGCAAGTCTTCTGTATCACACCTAAGAAGACATCATAAAGCAAATACAAATATATAATTGTTTGTTAACCCAGTTTTTAGCAAGTTTCTATACAAGACATTATATTTTGACATGAGTATTTCTTGAGCGAACATTGCCAACTAACGGAAAGAATTTTAATAGTCTAAATCCCCCGACTCCATCATAGTGACTTTTAATTACAAGACCAAATCCCCAAGGAGTTTTTAACGATACATATGTGTTCCGGGCGGGTATAAAACAAGGCGTACGCTTTTAGCACTCGTACGACTATCTTTCTCGCACCCACGCAACGAGGAAAGCACTATCTTCTGTTCCGACGCCGCTGAAATGATTTTAATAATGTATTAATGCAAAGTTTTTAGGGGGAAGTTTAGCGAGATGAATGGAAATTATGTTCTCTTCGGCGACGAGTTTAAGTACTTACGGAAGTAATGAATGTTTTCTTGTACATATTTGCGTCATATCGCGGATACATTTAATGGCTTCCCTAGCGTTAGTAGCAGATAATATATGACAATAATTTCACAAGCTTCTCGCATTTCCTAAAAATGGCTTTTGCTTATCTCCGCCATCTAAAGTACTCGACATTTATGATATTGCAGAAACAAATTGTAACATTTTCTTTAATGTCTGCGCATTACGAAAAGAAAATCTACAACTGAGGAAAACTCGTAGCCATTTAGTTAATATATTTATAATCTCAATTAAAGGACTGATTTTAGAACGATTGTTAACTGAGATGAAAAATAATAATTAGCATATTTTTTCTGAATTTATCAAATATCTTAGGGTCAGTTTTTCAATACTCTGCTAAAACCAGATGTTACGTTTAAACGGTCATTCAACGAATGTCATTGTTAGCTGCCATGGCAATAAAGTCCTAATCAACTGTTTAAAATTTAGCAGAGTAATGAAATAGCTATGTTAAATTAGTAATTGTTTACGATTTTCATATTACTCGTTAGTAGTAATTCTACACCCACGTATTGAATAAATATGAGATTAAAGCAGATATCATACGAGATAACTCTCCAGTTACATAGTAACATCTAGTTAAGCATGTTGCAAAGCTCTTAAATGAATTTAAACTCACTCGCCGTTTGATTGAAATCAAGTTTCATGCCGTGGAAGTTTTTATTGACCTGTGTTGAAATGAGTTGAGATGTTAAAATTATCTCCAGCGGTCATAATTATTGTTGGAGAGAGAAGCGTCAATTACTGAGTTCCTTCCTTGGAACAATTTCATGAATCACAAAATGTCGCCACGTGAAATTACCCTCGCGTAACATCGTGTAGGATGTAGAAGTAGCAACTCGTAAAAACTCAGAACTCATGAATCTATTATCCCAGTGTTGCCGAGCCCATACTTGCATAGCCATATATCACACACAACCTCCCTATAAATTATCAAAGACCCTTTTGCGATAGGAATATTTCAACCCCTCACTCAGAATGTGTTTTCATTAAATTATATTATCGCTCGCCTTCCGAGTATTTTATAAATCAAAACTTGTTTAAAAAAAACACGTGACTCCATGACAGTGTTTACTATTTATTATTGCATGGTTATCGTAAAACATCCGAATATGCATTGTGGAGCCTGTCAATAGATATGACATGTTTTTCAATTTTTCATGGGTTGTGTGTAAGTGAACTGAACGTAACCCTCTTTTTTGCCAACTGCGTGATGTTTTTTCACGGCTTTTAGTGTCCCGAGCGCGTAACGTAGCTCGCGTATATTCGCCCAGATATCATGTCGATCTATAAATCACCGTGGATTATTAGCTATGGTCGTCGACCATGTGCAGGGAGGCATTGCGTACAACTGCTAGAGATGATTTACTGACATTCCCCGACTTCTGACGTTCAGCATACACCCAACTTGGTGGCAGAGAGGTTCACAAAGGAACTGCAACAGAAGAGAGGAGATTTGATTTTTGATAAAATGAACATTTGGTAGGATCTGAGATGATATCTTCCGATGTATTTACTGAAGACAAAATAAATATCCTTGTCGTACAATCCACGCTGTGAATATTTTCTGATGAAAAATAATTGATTTGTCTTTTTCTCATTGTTACATGGTGGTCACAATAAGGCCAGATAACATTTTTTAAACTTTGATGAAACCGTAGGTATATGACTTTTTTAAATAATTTTAATTCATTGTGTACAAAAACTTATTTATTGTAATTTATTTTCACAAAATCCTAAAATTCATGTTAAAATACTCTCGTTGCCTTATTTTATCACTTTACCATATTACGTATTTTGCCCGGCAAAGGACAAAAGGAAGCAAGTCTCAATCACAAAAAATCGTGCCATCATCCTTCCACCCAAAATGTCTAAAATTCTTCCACACGTTGTGGAAGTGGGCGCCATAATTTTGAGTGGAGATTTGGGCGTGTATCGAGGGATGTAAGAGAATAATTGAATGTGGGATGACGTCTAATGTGCAGGCGAGAGGTTTTTGATCACAGCGGATGTCCTCACCGAGTGATTGGTGGAAGGCGTTGCTCATATCTGTGGAATTATTGGGAGAAAGTTGGCATTGGTATTTGTTTAGAACAAAAGACAATCAATTAGCAAGTTTTAAAAACACTTTTTATGTAGCTGAATAATAATGTTGATGCATAATAAACCTGCCCAAATAACAATGAAAATCCTTTCATTTTGTATTCATTTTGTGTAAAGGTGCCTGCATGCATATTTTTAGAGAATGGGCTAATCAGCTCAAGAAATTAAATTAAAAAAATTAAACTATACTTTTTTGAGTAAAGAAGCACATGAAAGTTAGATAGTTTTGGAAGTGAGGTCGAACTTTGTCAAATGTTTTTAGAACTTCTTGACGCAAGCCTGTTTGAAAACTCTAACTATACTCCAATAGGTAAATTTTGCAGAAAATATGGTAAACTGCTAACTTGTTTTCATATTTTCTTAAATATTTGTATTAAGTGGGTTGTAGGTTATTTTGTAAATGTGCTAGGTAAAACAATTAATACTATAAAGTAAAATATTGGATGTTTTAAAATTTTTTTTTAGACCATGAGAATGAAATAAGCTCAACTGGAGTTGTTCCAAAAGTTCTTCCTCCGCGTCACTTGAAATACTGCGCCGCGTTTCACATATTGCTTATTGCCGACGTAAGCGGAGATGGAAAATATTAACTATTCCCATGTTGTGTGTCCAGTTTTCACACAGGAAATGGCGACCATTTATCAGAGTTTTCCGTCAGAGAGCGACAAGTGACAATCGACTCGACATACGGAATAAAACTGGTCGCGAGTTTGGCCACAAACAGCATCGACTCGGCGCTGTAGTCTCGATACGACCGCCATTTATAGCCGATGCCGTGTCATCCACCACCACGGCAAGTGGAAATGTCCATAATATATAACCCGGGCAAAACCGTATTGGCAGAACATTAAATCATGCAAGTATAATGGTTTCATCAGAACATGTAGGGGGACCCTTTTTTTAGATGATTTATACTTTCGGGGATTTTTTTATCATACTCGTGTGTAAAAGCTAAATCCTTGGAGATTTTCACATTAAATTCGTTCTAATCGAACAGTTTTAATATCAAAACCTCGCATTTTGCTGTTATTTATGATTCACAGAATGAGTTTATACATATCTGTATAGCAGTCATGTAAGTTACTAAGCCCTTTGACAGAAACGTAGTCGACAATATTTTTCGCTAAATATGTTGAAACAAAATTAGCGTTTATCAAAGCAGATTGAGGATGCATAGCCCTTTATCCCCCTGTCACACCACATGAGGCAAAATATAAGCTACTTAGCCATCATGAATCATGAACTGCATTTTATCAGATTCAACCGCCACTGCAATCCTATGCACTTTTAGTCGCTTAACCAATTTGTATCCGCGATAACTATAAATACACGTCGGTTTAAACTGCAATAGCCATTCCATTTATTCTATCGCGCCAATTCGTCTGCTGTATAAAATGGAATTGGTTTACCTGTCGGTTGTTAAAATGACTGAACATTGTAGTTTAGTTTAAGTACAACAATAGTTACGAAAACACGTTTATTTGTTCTATGGTCGATAAAGAAGGGAATACAATGTGTGCCAATAAATTGAATTAAGTTTTCATTATATAGTCTACATTCTTACGTACTTTAAATATTTCAATTTGTCTGTTTAGTTAGTAATAATAAGTCGTATTAGTATCATGTGAATGTGTTTATTTTTGTATAATTTTCTATCTTTTGTATGTGTGTGCGTATTTTTAATGTTATCTTTCTGGAAAATTATTACTATTTTAGTTATTTATTTCCACAGTACACTTTGTGGGGAGTGGTCAATTTATTTGTATTTTCTTTGTATTATAAAAATCCACGGGAGACTTCTCTTCAGTAGGTATGCTTCAATATTGCTGACTCCCATTTGCTTCAACTTTATTAAAAATCGAAAATGTCCAAATTAAATTGTACGTTATAAAACATGCTTAATGTCGCAATAAGTAAAACAACAAATTAGGTACCTAATTTATAAGAAATATGTAGTGCCATTTGATGCTGATATCGGTCATAGCATGATAATACCTCATTATACAGTCATCTATCACAGTAATGTTGAACCATCTACTTTTCCTGTGCCGACATCAATAAACTAGCGTGCACAAAAATTAATTCCAAGCAAAACTAAGATGCTATCCCGCTTGCTCACGAATCTAATTTGCATCCATAAACTCTCGTTAGCTGGCTTTATGAGTACTTGGAAAGAGTCTTTTACTACCTTCCACTGGCTTAGCTAGGGGTTGTGTCGGAGTTGGAATGCCTGTCCGCGTGTCGAGATAAGGGGAAAAATGTTGAAGAAATGCTGGCGACAATAAGCGAAGATAAGACGCGACACGGCCAAGGGTTGTGATTAAGACATTAATGTTGGCGCCGCCCTCTTTAGTTCAACTAGCGCCATCTCTGATTACAGAAACTATATACATACCTAGCTTTTAGAAAGTAATAGTTAGTTGCAGTAACTGTACAGCTGTTTATGTTGTATCGGTGTATTATAGAGATTTTGTAATTGTGTGGCTACATTTTTATTACTTGCATTCTCTGACAAGTGCACGATCGTAACCAAAATTTTCTGAAGTCTATAATAACGATATTGAACTAAATAGAGTCATATTCTAAGACTATAGTTAAGTTATTATCATATTGTGCATGAAACATAGAAATTTAGGAAAATCCTACTTCTGCCACCAATTGTAATTATGAATATTTTAAATATTTTAACGTGTCGTTTTAATACTTCCTTCTGTGCAAATAAAATATGATTCAAATTATTGCATTCAAACGCACTGAAGATTAGGAAATAGATTGACACAGATTTCTGATCTTAATGTGTCAAGTGAATACAATTCTCGTTTTCAATATCTTGATATGGTTATTGTGAAGGTACAAAGGTTTCTTATTAAAATATTTCTGTACTCAGGATAGTGGGAGGAAGTATATTTCAATTGTTTTTCAGAAGAGCTTAAAACTAGTATATCTTGTCATACTTTACACATACTACAATGCATACTCATTTTATATGCAATTGATAGAGTTGGGATTACAAAATTCCAAAATTGTATACCCCAGAATCAAGAACAAGGACTTCCGCTCTTCTGCTTATAACGTACAGATCCCACTACTGCTACCATTTTGTAATATTACTAAAAGAGGTCATCTGGAGGGGAACACTACTCGTATATTTTGTTAAGTAATATGCCACAATCACGCAGCTTATATGTGTAAAACGTAGTATTGTTGAACATAAAGCAGTTATATACTTTGAACATTAGAACATTTATCTACCTCACCCGAATCTAAATCATTTTCAAATAATAAAACAATAGTAACACCCAGTACTGTTTCATTTTAATAAATATTTTAAGGGAGGTGCCCAGTTTCTGATTTACCGTCACCTGTGGCGCAGACACCCCTCAACCATGACTTACAACCCCCTCCCCCCTCCCCACCCTAACACTCAGTGTTCTCAAATATACCGTTCTCATATTTTCAGTTGCCATAATTTACACGCTATAGCAAATGTCCCCCACCCTTTGCAGTCCACACAAACCCACCACGCACATTTTAACTCAGTTGACGTCTCAATAAATTAGTCGTTCGTAGGTGGTTAAATTTTTAAATGACCTACGTATAACAATGAAATTTATACATGTTTTATAGACCATTATGTTTTATAGCACTTTGAATAATATTATAATTAAAAAAGGGTTTCGTGGCAAAATACTGCATTCGAATGGCGAAGGTTTGATACATTTCGTAATAACACACTTCGAGTTTTGAATGGGAAACGAATATCTTTTTAGATAGAGAGAGAGAGATAATACACAACGGGTACAGTACAAGTATTATACTGAGTTTTATTATGATTCTTAAGAAATAAACTCCGAAATGTGTGATATTACAAAGGGTTACACGAGACATTTATGCAAGATTTATTAATATTTTACACGTGGAAAACTCAGTAAATGTAGTTTGTGCGGTCAACTTTATGAAAAAGTTGTTTTACATGTGGTAGAGAAAAACAGCTGTTCAAACTACAAAACGCTCCTTCATACTCAAAATCGACTTTAGAAAGACGTCTCGAAACATTTACCAACTTTAAATATAAAACAAACCGGTATATAACGTATTTCTATCAATAACATTCCAGAATAACGTATCTTCAGCGATATCTCTTTTGTCACAAAAATCATAACTATACACGCTTATCATGAACCAAATTGAAACATATTTTAAAAAAATATGATAGGTAGTCCATTCGAGTGCATAGAAATGTGTTTGGTCCTAAGCAGTTTGTGCATCATTTTTAGCGGAAAATAACCCGATTAGATGCCTAGAGAACATTAGCAACCTTAATTAATGTCCATTAGTTACATTGTTGCAGCTCATAATGTATCTACTACACTGTAATTAACTTAATTACACCTAACAAAGCATTGTATTTTTGTATTCGCCTGTATTTCCTCTGTTCTTGGTTGAGCACCCCGTGATATTTACTGGCCGCGTTATCAAGCGCGTCACACGAGCGCGTGACGTGATAAGAACACGCGTCACGCATGATACCCGTGACAGATGGGAAACCAGTGCTCGGCAATGGCGAGTTATGGCGTGGTACACGACACCGACGCATTCCTCGGCGACTTGACGTTTCAATCCTGACTGGCGACACAAGCCAGCCCAGACT
The DNA here is from genome assembly GCA_934045905.1 of Leuctra nigra. Lineage (NCBI taxonomy): Eukaryota > Metazoa > Arthropoda > Insecta > Plecoptera > Leuctridae > Leuctra > Leuctra nigra. The sequence continues at coordinate 26,735,337 of OW203761.1, read as the reverse complement.
CGATGACGACGCGAGTACAGTCGCTCACATGAAGATGTTATCAATGTCTCGAATCAAACGAGAATCAAAACTCACTTTACAATGTTACAATCTTTGCGATATTTAATTGATTAGCGATTTATGTTAGCCAAGAGCCCAAGTCCTTCATACTGTTTTATTACAAAAGCCACACCTTGCTTTTTAGTATTCGTATTATGCAATGTCATATTTGCAAATATTGTTAGATATAATTTCGTTTGGCTCCATGTTATAGTCACCTACAGAACTATCCAATCTGATCTACAAATTTTACATTAGGAATTTGGAATAGGGCTATTTTTTTCAAGTTGATTATAGTGTGCCTTTTTGAAAACTCAAAATAAAATTCTGCAATTTCACACCTTTCTATTTCAACACAGCCGCAAAAGACTCTGATGATGGTAAGAGTTATTTATTAGCTGACGCTGACCCCTTTTCTCCCTGTGATTATTGAATAATCTTATATCTTATTTTATTTTGTTGAAAACGATGTTAATATTAATAATTCAACACAATTGCATAGCTCTTCGCCTAGAGACATCGCCAGATAACATCAGCTCGCATGGAAAGCCGCCATCTTGTTTTCAATAACCTCCACATATTCTTAATCTAGTTTATGTACGCAATTTACCGATTAATCGATGCCCCTATTAGGTTTTGCTCAGCATGTGCTGGCAGCTTTACTTAATTAATTGCATTAATAACCAATAAATTGATAATTGTTGACTGACTCATTGATCTTTTATAATGTGGAACGGCAATTAGATATTGATTATCATAATTATTATATCTTGAAGAGTCATCTTGAGATTGTATGTATTATTTCTGTTTAAATGAATCATGAACACCTTCGCAAGCCAGGAAAAGAAGATAATCAACACAGTTGTAATTAATGGTGTAATTATTGTACTATTGCAAAACATGAAGGTATGATACTTAGTCCAAACTTGTCCAAAATATTATATGTACACCCTTGGAAAGAGATAACTTCTGCTCAGATCTGATCTGCCAATCATAAGAAAGCTGTATAAAAAGACTGGGGTTCCAACTATTTATTTGCGGTATGCATCAAAAGTCTCTAATTACAGTGTCATTGTTTCGATAGCTCTGATAATACTTCATGGACTTACAACCTCATCATATTAACTTGTCCACAACCTATCACATACCTAAGGTGATAACACAATATAATATTTGATATAATTAGTTTGACAGTTCCGTCATCTTGCCTCAACCAAAACATAAAACATCTTTGTAAAACTTTACCGCAAACATGAACTCGTCTCTCAACTCGAGATTGATTTGATTTCTCACAATAAAACCAATCCGCATTAGTCGAGGCTATACTTACGTATGATTGCTTGTCAACGTCACATTTCATTATTTACGATCAGTTTTCTTTGTTCAGGATGTACACGTCTTCTGGAAAGTGGCGTGCGTGACTCGCCGTCAGCCGCTTATACATGTGGCATGTAGGTAATACTAAATTACTCAAGTTTCTTTCTCATTGGTTCGTTTGTTGTTTGATTGATTGATCTACCGTCCGCCGGTGCTGCGCTAAACGAATACTAATCAATTAGTTCTCGATGTCTTGACTTGAGCCCCGTACATGGGTTTCTGAAGCATGTCAACCATTTACCATACAAGTGCATCACGCAATTGTGTAATGAGAATATTAATTATCGGCATCTTAGCACTGGGCAAACGTGACTGCGGAAAGTTCTTATTTAGAGTTGCTCGTTAGTTGTATTAAGGCTAGTTCTTTTATACACACATTTTCCAGCGTTTCAGTATTCTATACGACTTATCTCAGTGTTTTTTTCTATTTTTAATTATAAAATTCCGATAATTACCTTCAAGCGTATGGACTTGAACTATAATGAAAAATGTCAATATTGAAATTTTATAATAATGATATCTTTATTACATTTTCAAGAATGCAGCAATGTTGTGTAATGAAATAGTTGAGATTTTAAACCTCCAACGTGATAATATGTTTTTAATACTGCATTGCGACGAGATTTCTAGTTAGCAATATTTTATAATCTTGTTAACATTTGAACGATTGAGACGTAATAGAAGTCAGGTATTCCACACATTCACGGCAACAATAATGCAACATGGATATGGGCCTCCAATTATATGTGAACTTTCATGCGTTGTGGAACATAATTGCTGTACGACAAACCTTGTTATTATTTTAATTATCTTGATACCATATCTGGGCGTAATTAATTAATGACAGGCAATTAGATTTTATAATCAGTGTGCTAGTACGTTAGTAAGCTCTAAACCGCTGTGCCCGTAAGGCGTTTTGGTCACAGATTAAGAACAGAATAACGATGTAATATTACCTTGCTTCAACATACAATAATTATAATAACTATGTGTGTTATAAATTTTACAGTGGGATTTTAAGAAATTATTTTCTTGTTACTGAGAACTAATGTAATTTTAAATGCGTGTGAGTGTGAATGACTGAGTACTTAAGACAAAACAACTTGTGAAATTGCATATTAAGTCATAAATCAAATAGTTTATTGGAGAGAAAGGAGGAAATGATTTTTTTGGACGAGGTACACAGATAGATAGGTGTAAAACCTCTGGGTAATCGCTAAGACACAAAGTGGGTTTCTGTGCTGTGAATTACCATAATCGTTAGTTGCGTGTTTGGTTCACCAACACCCCAGTCGAACGCTAAGTTCGAAACCCACCGTTACGTTTTGGTGTGTTGTGAGTCGAACAAGGTGTAAACTCCTAGGCGAAATTATACCTTACAACATGGATAATATGGGATATTAACCTAGCACGAAATCATAGGACCAAATGTCGTGTGGGCATAGAAAAGTACTTGATGTATTGAATACACTGCATTTATATTGCTTGTTAACAAAACATGGTTACAAAATATCATTTCTAAGAGAGTTAATTTTCTTGTAACTTGTGATAATGTTATAAGAATGTTATTCGCAATGACATTGCAAAAATATACAAAATCAATGAGAAATTAACAAAGTAATTGACATTTATTATTCTGTCTCAAGTAGAATAATTTTAAGCAAAGAGATTGTTTCATATAATGTATACACTTACACTTTGCTTATCTTGAAGGATATTTAGAAGATACATATTTTGTTAATTTTGTCGTTCATATTATTTGCATAATTTTATTTTTAACTGAACTTATCAATAAAAACTGTTGAATAAAATTCTTGGTTGCTGTTAAAATCATCTCTCGTTCGGCCATTAATATTTGCCCACTTTTTTATGTGATGGTCACATTGCGGTACTTTTATACCCTTGCTCAATTCAAAGTTGCTACTGCGGCCCGAGCTGATAGTAACTCCAGGCAATTTGATGATAGACTATAGTTGGCAACACTCGGTAATATACTTTACAATGTTTAATCGCCAAACATTAAACGTCAAAAATATGACAAATTTATTAGCCTTCTTGAATCATGTTCAGCCTTATGTATCATTAAAATGTCTGCATTAAGGCTTCCTCCTAGTTTATCATGCTATAACTTTAGCATGGAAACTCTAGGTTGGGTCACTGATTAATTTCCAAACAGCCATGAATAGTTTATCAGTGGATATAGAGTGTGTGTATATATATTCGTTTTTGCGCAATAACATTTTATCGCGATGATAAAACGTGTTTTAAGTGTCATTTTTGTGAGTGCAGGTTGATCATTAAAACTCTTCTATATAGCAGGTTATGGTGTTCCGCCTTTAGATGCCTTCCATATTTCATTGAGAGCTTATAACGTAGATTATTAGGACTCTACACACTAATAAGAAATGTCACGTGAACTAAATACAAAAGCGCTGTGATATTTCATGTGCATATTTGTAAATCACAATAATGTGTGTGATATTTCTCCACAGATGCATTTTTAAAATGCAGTTTCAAGCCCTGTGGGGCATTGCGTATGTCAGCGGAACGTATATTTAATATTAAACTTCATTAATTATTTTTGTCCCCTGTCTCGACATTAAAAATAATTCTGAGAACTCTTCGAAACGTGTATTCGATATGTAACTTTATTTTTTACAGCCACCAAGTTGTGGAAAGTGCTCTTAGTTCTTATAATATAATCCGTCAAACCTCAAGTAAGATTTGTGAAAAAGAACGTAAGATATTATACGCAGTCGCTATCTTGCGCATGATTTGAATCGGAATGACTGGATTATACGCGCGAGAGAGAGAGAAGGTTGATCAAGAGAGAATACGAATGAGGTTGAGAAGATTGGGCTACCGTAGACGAGCATCATGCTAATACCGTATGGCGTATTCACACAACTAACCAACTTACCTCACTCAGACATCCTCGAAAACAAGCAATTTAATTAAGTTGCCAGAGAATGTTACTCTAATTAAATTTGATCACCTCAATAATAAATCATAGCTGATTAATGAAACGTGTGTAGGAAACCTGGGGCCCCATTCGTGTAGATTTAATCAGCACTTGTTCACAATCATTCGTGAAATTTACCTATTCAATTACTACTTGTCAAGAATAATGATCCATTTTATCTAACAAATTAAACTGTAATGTAATACAATGATAGTAAATATTACAAAATATTCTAAATTGATTTAAAATGATTATGACAGGGAACATATATCTACTTTTACATCAGCGAGCGAAAATATTTGATTTAAATATGATACATTCATCATTACACATGAACAGTTTGAATCTGCATGATGGTGTGGAATGTATTATTTTTGTCTGGATAGTTGGCACTACCTACGCATTTCAGCAGGAGTATGTAATGGCAGTGTTGGCATCTATATGAGTCGGCCATTAAATACTTGTTCGTTAGAGTAAGAGTTACTCGTTGTTCTAAAACTGTCATCAATGAACATCACGAGCAGGTCGTCGGTGATTTCATTGCAGATTTATTATATCATTTGCAATATTTCATTTCATATCTTGAGAGCATTTGCTTATAGCTTCTTTAATTCTGTTGCTCATATGATTGGTAAATGGAAGTAGGTGTACCAGTCCAGTCCAAGAATTTATAGATCTTCAATTTATGCTTAGTCAATAATGTCACACATCAAATTAAATATCACCAGCAAGCTATGAATACATTATGTATTTAGATCTTATAATCACAATGTGCGCATATATTTTCTGAAGCTACTGAATCCTACTTTTTTTTATTTGTTCGACACTTAAGTGATGTGTTCTGATTGGACAAGACGTGAAGTGCTAACCTATCAATGACGTCTTCTTTCCTCAGCACTTGATTCCAGAAGTTCGTCAACTCTGAATCCTGTATTACAATCTAGAAGTATAGAATATATTCTTCCATTCTGACGATCTCGATTTGTGTGAAGTGAATAGACTGTAGACTATTTACAATCCGTCGAATGCTGAATGTTTTAAAGATTTCAAATCTACCCTAACAATTTATTAGAGCGGTTCAGATCGAGACTCGCTATTAGGAATTCTCCATTGATTTCCCTTGACACCTTGTGATTTGAATGCACGGTGGTTGCGACTGAAACGTAAAGCGGAGTTTAATTTAGTGCAGAGACGCGTCGCATTATGCAGGAGTCTCGGCAATTATTCACTCTCAGTCGCAGATCGTGAAAAATCTATAGACATGAGCTAGCCATAAAGTTCAACACTTCCCCATTAATCGCCCTTGAATAAGCCAATGGTTGAAATCGGCAAAGAAGGGAATGAAGGATAGACAAGAAAATGTGCAGAAGAGGAATTATATGAGTTGGAAACTTTGATGTTTGCGATTTTGAAAGGATTTTTGAAATTTATCGGCAGTTTGCTTCTGGGATTGTGAAGATGAATTGGATCATTTATGACGCATTTCGAAGATGAGAAAAAGAGAACTTTCGCGATTAGTTTCGTGCAATTCAATTGACTTGTGAATGAATCGTGTTTTGATCGGACATCGCGATGAGAGAGATGATCACGTGACGTGAGTCTGGCCATTAGTGTTCCTCCTCACCTCATATTTCTCCCGCCTCGACGCGGTCTCCCGCGCCGTCCCGACGCACGCATCTGTTCTCGTGGGGTAATTTACAGCCGTGAAAGCAATAGAGGGATCAACCACATATCGCCTATTTTTACACTCCATAACTCAACAGCGTTTCTTTCTTCTCTCTCTCTCTCCAACGCTCTCTGTCGCAGACGCCGAGCAACTATACCAAATCTTAACGCGTTTTATGTAGCGGAAAATTCAAACGTAGCTCGCAACGCTAGAGCGATAAGTCCTGACTCTTTATGAACGAAGATGGAAGATACGTTTTAGTCTAAGAAAGGAGACAGAATGAGAGAGAGCGAGGAGAGGAGGTTGGGGAATGAAGGAGAGTGATTACTTCGCCTCCCGCGGAGCACTTTTCAAAGGAACAACTTGAAAACAGGCGGAGAGGCGACGACAGCCGTCCTGGTGAGCTCAGTAAAAGAAACAAATGGAAACAAAAGTAACTAAAGTAGAAACAAAAGCGTCGTTTCCCTTGTTTTCAACTGCAGGCTTCATTAATGAGAGACACACCATTTTGACGTGAGACGTCAGCTTACCTCCCGAGGTCAACTATTAATGACCACTTTACACAGAGTGACAGCTAAAATAGATGCACTACAAAAGCCAAGTGGGGTAAAGAGTCAGGCCTCAGAAATATCTAATAATCAAAATTCCTCTAAGAAAATTCATGGACTCCTTCCGTTGACAACATTTTGTTTACTCAGTAATAGTTCATCATTTCCCCATCAGTATCTCGATTGTATTGACACATTCCGTTCTTCTCGTGCTCTCTGCCAGCTCGATCCTCGTGAGATCCTCGTGCCAATATCGGCCGAAGCAATGAATATCTAGTGGAGAGCTTATTATAATTTAAACCGTTGCCATCTCGTCCATGTTTCATTGCAAAAGAACAGCACCCAACTCTCAACATTCATCATTGAACAAGGTTTATTATTACCACCCTCCAGTAGCTCCAGCGTGGATGCTGGAGGATCGATCTGGGCTCGGGCATTATGTATTTCGACAGCGAGCCCACGGAAAACGGGGGGCGGACTTTTATAGCCACCTTAAATCAAGACCCCGTCACATCAAAATAAAATATGATATCATATTGGCTACACATAAAAGGCAACTCTTCAAACGTTACGGCTTGGGGGTATAAGTCAGAGTTGCATATTACTCGGTCTATGTATCTCCGTAACGCGAATATATGGTTCATAGCCAGAGTTGATATCTACCAAAGAGATTGCAATGCCATAGCTGCGAATGTTTTATAGCCACGCTGTAGCCAATGTTCGAACTATAAACTTATAATGGGTGTAAAGAGAAATATGACGTAGGAAATATACCAATTTTGTATGTATATAAACATATTAACCATGTACAGAATGTTAGAGCACTTCTAACCAAATCCGAAAGCTCAGCTTTGATTCAAGCTATGTTTGAAAACCGCCGCAGTATTTGAATAATTATGACTACTAAAGTTCTAAACAGACAACTGAGCGTCCAATCATAATTCTCCATTGGCCGAAACACATTTTACGTTATTACTTCGGTGCGGCCGTAACTTTGCTATGAAGAATTACTGCATGTCAATTTAAATCATAATCTGACAAACTCTTGTTCATGCATTAATCACGGTAATCACTAAGGCATAAACTACCTTCGATGTCGAATAATTGCACGCGTTTAACACAACTGTTTTTTAGAAGATAAATCAATGACTTGATTGCATACTTTCACGAGAGATTTTCAATAATTGGATTATACAAGACTGCATAAAAAATGACAAATTCCCATTTAATTACGGGACATGAACACATAATAAATTATATTTTTTTTCAATTTGTCATGGAACAACTCTCGAATTTATGAGATTGATGTATGTTCTGTTTTCTACTACTCTTTTGAGACAAGTCATCGAATTTGTGGGACTTTTCTGTTTATGATTTATTGCTGTCATGTAACTGACATAGATACATTTCCCTCTAACTTAGTTTATAATAATATTAGTTCAATTAAAAAACATTATTAAATTCAAGGATGTAGTTTATCATGCAATTATTGTTGCATGTTCTTTGCATTGATAACTGACTGAATAATTGCTATACTTAATGAAATAAACTTTCTAGATAATAGTGACACGTTGGATATAATCGATAAAATATAATCAATAAATGCAATATTTTTTAAGGAGTGTTTTATGAGCTAACTATGAAAAAGCAATAAAGTAGAAGCAATAAAAATGATATTTATTGTGCATATGCATTCTCCTTGAGGATTGTAAAATGTATTCAAGTGTTGGAGAGCAAGCTTTACTAAGTAAAGTATACATTCTATAGGTCTGACTCTTTAATCATGCCGTCCTTGTTTGTTAGTCGTTAAACATAACTTATAAATTCAATCTCCATATTTCAATCTTTCGGCTTTCATTGTTGCATTCTGCAGTTCGTTTAGAAGGTACACTCCTTCTGAAATATTAAAACTAGACTAGGTATAAGTTTAACTGGGACATTATTCAATGTCGCTAGTTTAATTATAACTATGAGTTTAGAATAAAGTTTCTCGCCCACACGGCCTGAAACTGTTTCTGAGCGATAACATTTTCGGTTTAGCCAAGTCGGGGTCTTTTTAGTTAAAAGTAAACATAATAAAATGAACCATTCACATTATTTAAGCTGTATTTTTATCGAATTTTGCTCAGCATGCAAGAAGCTGATAGGAATAATAATATTATGCATAAAATGTATCGAATGGTAATCAAATTTCTTATCGATTTGATCAGTGAACTAATTAGAAGTGTTGGGTAGGATATCTGATTGAATTTAGAAATTGGATTTTACCAAACGAGAGTTTAGCGATATTGATATTTTTCATGTTGCTGTTCCATAACTGAACTTGAGTTTGGTTAGGCAACCCGTCCTTCTTGTAAACATTGCGGGTTGCAGAACGTAAGGCGCTCCATGACGTAAAGAGGAGAGACTCAATTTCGGCTGTCGGCATGGTTCACAAGATAAAGCTCAAATGATATTTGTTTTAGGATATTATATATTTATGTTGCTCATTTACAAATACAAAAGTAGTTCACTTTGAAATTTTATATTATTTTTATTTTTCTATTTTCGAAATTTTTAGTACTTATACTACTCTATAAAATAATAAGTATTATTACTTCGTGCCCTTGTATAATCACCATGTTCTCTCTCAGCAATTATATTCTACTGAACGTGTTGCAATAAGTTGACTTGTCCACTTACAAAAACAACTCTACGAAAACATAATATTTATTTATGAATTTCGTCGATGGGGCCATGAATAGTCAATCAATGGATGTATTCTTTCTCCTTTCCCAACAAAACACTATTTCACCTTTCCACTAATGAAGCAAGCTCCAAGATGTCAATACCCTATAATCTATCGACTGACTTTATGGCATGTAAGAATTTGCATGTCGGGGCGTGCCTCCAGTCACGGCCTCGACACCTCGACTCTCTCACAGTGACATTTCATTTTGATTAATTACCTCAGACTTGGATTGACAGAAAACAAATTTTCGCGTGGCATTTGTGACAACTGTACTCGTGATGTATTATGCTAATGAGTAATTTACGTTTAGAAAAAAAAAATACCTAGTTACAATCTCATTCCGATAAGTTATATAGCTCTGCATTGTAATGTCTGAAATGGGCGTTTACCATGGAAGATGGATTGAATTTTGCGGCCTCTGGTAGCTAGGTTACTGTCGGCTTCAAGTATAATTTGCATGTGTAAGAATGCGGACGAAGGTGTGGTCGCCACAATGTCCAACGTGCCTCCGATATGGACATGGCAGCTGACAAGTTAGAACTTAGGAAGACATGGATCCAGGACTTAGTTGTTGAGTGTTTCAGATGAGGTGGAGTTTTTTTAACACCTTGTCAGCGATGAGGGGTGGGGGAGACATATGAAGTGATCAAAATATTAGGAAGGAAAAGCGTGGATTGAATGTGAACAGTAGCAGCCAATGTATTTAGAATGTTATACGAACTAGATTACAAACCACTTGATTGTGATCTTTAGGTAGAAAGCAACTGTCATTCAAAGATGTGATCTGATTTGTGGCCCGTCGACACATTTCTCTTAGTGTTATTATTACTTTATCTCTTTGGAAAGTTTAAGACTTTAGCTCAAAGCTAATTGTAATCTTGTGGATATTAAAATATGAATGATACCTAACGTGACAACGACTCCCGGATTTTCGTTCAATCCCACTGCAAAATGTAATATGATGTAATACGTTAATTTCCTCAAAATAATTGCTCAATTTTCTTTGACACTTTGGATTGAACTGCATTAAAAAGGTCCCAAACCTTCGACTTAACAAGTTTCTTTTTACTCTACTTTTTACCAGTAGTCGAGACTCAATAATAAAATAAAATTACTTGATACTTTGACTTCTGGCTGAATTATGAGAATAATAATTATAAATTCTAGCTGATTAGTAAATAATTAATAGTTTATACAGGAGAAATCACACTGGCAATAGAATTGTGTCAACATTAATAACAAGGCACGCTAGAAAACTAAGACTGTTGTAATGAGCCGCCATGATGCAAAGCTTGGCTTAACGTCCATCAGTTTTTATTGTCAAAATAAATCCATCCGCTTTTTTGCTATATTCAGTTGACTGGCCGATGAGATATTTGATCTCGAAACATTCCAGTTTACTTTATCGATCAATCGGTTCCAGTTTTTCAATAGGAAGTCCTATAAACGAAGACCTGGAGCAATTTTGCACAATTTTCGAACTGTAATAAAAAAATATCTTTCTTTGATAAATCCACGTTAGAAAAAAATAGTTTTTCTGTTATCTGGATCGCTTCTTACTGGCGCATTATCATCACAAAGAGCTTGCTAAGAATGCTGAGCAATCTCCGCCAGTGCTGGAGAACATTAAGACCCTCAGCTACATGACGTTATAGTTTTCAATTTCATCAAAATTGAGATTGTATTGTAAATAAACAATATGATTAATAATACAATCTGATTTCCCAATTCAGTAAAGGCAAATAATATCAAAATATGTATTGAATTAAAATGCGATGGCTTTTCATTTCATTTTAATTTCAAGAAATTAAATATATTTCATACTCAATTCATATTGAAATATATAACCACAGATAAAAAAGTTAAGAGAAGTCCTTAAATTTCATTTTTTTATTTTTTGTAACAAATATAAACCTACCTAATTTGTTACTTACCGTCTAAAATACGATGTGCAAAAGTATGAAATATCAAATGAAGCAGTTGTTCACATAACGATCGTATCCCAAGCCCTTAACTATCTCGTCATGTCAAACCCGCAGACATGAAGGTGAAAGAGGACGATGGACACACCTCTAATGAGCACTGTGCGGAGATAATTTGCACACCTGAAACACTAACACATCACATGTGCGTGTCGGGCGATCCGGATCGCGTGCATCATCTCGAGACATTCGCACTCGCACATGCTGACGCGTCGTTGAGAGACGGGTCGTTGATTACTGCCAGCATGCGACGGGGCTAATGACGAGGCAGCGTGGATGGAGATTGGCACTTCTTGCGACCGTGGATTAGATGCGAACGTCAATTAATGTGTCCATCAAATCGCAGCGGGGTATAGTCGTGGTCATGAAAAACAGTTTAACTTTGAAATATCTTTCAATATACTTTGTAAAATAGTTATTACACTCTTAAGTATCGATGTAACAACGCAATACACTATACTTAGTTCAATAGTTTATACTTATCTGAGGCTATTAGTACTTAGAGTTGATTGCAGTCGTTGTCAAGATAAACCTTGTAATAAATGTACTTTCTGTATCGCAGCCATTACTATAAGATTTATATTTTAAGATATTAAATTGTAATTCTGCGTGCACAGCCATAATAATATATAACATTTGCAATTGTACACAGTCCATTCTATTCAGTACCTTACTCTCAGGGCAATAACCACAATTCCATTCAATTGTATCAATTTCACTTGCCAATATGGTAAATCTATTTAGATGTTAAGACTTGCAATCAATATAACATAATATTTGATATATTGTATTCTAAGAATTGATATAAATGAAATAATGCGGGTATTCTAGTTGACAGGTATATATTATATTTATATGTTTACAATAAATCAAGCAAAACATATAATTATTAAGTAGATAAGATTATTTTCTAAGCATGGTCGAAGGTGACGCCTCATTACCTGCTATATAATTACAGGGAAAGTCTGAACATAACTTTGCTTCGGTTTACATTATTCTAATGAAGATTGTAATGTCATTTCCTGTGGTTTGCGTGATCACCTTATTTTGCGTCAAAATAGTTGACACATTATTTGATTTTGACGAATATTTCACCGTTTAATATCGACCAACTTGACAAGTTCATTTTATCCTGACGTTTTCATTCCACACATTCAAAGTCATAAAATATTCCATCAAAATAGAGTGGTGGCAATTTTGAATCGTTTGAATCCTTCCATTAAACTGATTCTTAACAGTGGCATAATGTATAAAGGTTTATTGGTGAGAGTATGGAGCGCAGAGCATGAGGCAGTGACGCAATGGCAACGCGGCGTTATTCAGTGAGAGACATAAATTACAGAGCCCGTCACTCACATTTGCCATGCAATGTCACTTTATGAAAGAGCTCATTAAAAAATGATAGAAGTTGGCTTGATGTTAGTCGTGTAAAGAGGCGGCAAAATTGCCATAGAACTGATCGGCAGACAAGTTAATCATCATAGCTTTATAGCGAAACAAGCGTGGGTTGCAACATGGAAACGCTATAGTGTCATGAAGTTTAAATTCATTGGTGACAAACGTGAAGCTACATAATTACTTTTGACTTGATTCAAATCAGAATTCGTTTACGGTTTTAGGAAAGAGATTTGTATTCCTGGTGAATGTTTGCGATATAATGGAGGTTAAGAATTAAATTTGATTGGCACTTTTCTAATTATGAAATTTTTAAAGTGTGTCGTTCTAAGAAATACTTGAATACTTTGTGGTAAAAACTGTTATAATATTATAATCTTGTATACCTTGGATGTTTTGTAGAAATTGTTAGTTTGTAAGTGATTTCAACAACGTGGTTAAAACGAATTTTTTTTCTTGGGAGTGGGTATCTATTTTCGTATGATTTTTGGTACTCAACGTTATATTTTGAAATTAACGTTTGTCACGAAAAATAACACAATTCATCCAGCTTTGAAAAGCATTTCATAAACGCAAGATTGACAAGAGACAGGTCATAATGAAGAGCGAGAGAGAGAGAGA